>QGOA01005273.1:0-29786 GCA_003313075.1 Termitomyces sp. MG16
TTAAAGGTATGGCGGTACGGAGGTATGGAGCTATGGAAGGTGAGGTCAACAGTAGATTGGAGATCTTGGGAGGTGCTATTTTGGTAAATAGAAGCATGACTGTACAACCTCCTGACGTCTTAGGGTACTTACTGTAAGCACAGATAACCCCCCTAAAGTGCCATCAAGAAGCACGAAGTGTCCTGCCTTAGGTGATGGCGGACATATGCCAAAGTGAGGCAAAGAAATGAGCCTGCTTTCTGATCTCAAGAGTGGGTTCGATGCTCACATTCTGTTGTTGTATTAGATCGAGTACTTTTGGAATCCTGCCTAGATAAAATTTAGTATTGTACAATGGCCATGCTGAGCAGTCATCAACGAAAAGTGACTTAGCGACACGTATGATCTTAGATGCATTCTCCTGAGATATCAAGCCCTTCTTGACAATATCCCTGCATCTGCTATCTGTATTTTGAGATACTTCTTCTGAGAACTGTCTCCTGAAGTCGGAAAATTGAGGACAATTGACAAAGATATGATGTTCATCCTCGTAGTCCATTCCACATCCAAATCAACAATAGGGTACAGGAAGTTTGTCTCAAGTGAAGATGTGCTGCAGTCAGAAGCTGGCCAGCATGAGCATAAAGTTGCATTACAGCCGAGTAACATGAGACTGCATGTAAATAAGGAAATTCAGGAGGTGGTCCAAGATCATCAATGAGGCGCTGAAGTCATAGACCAGTACTATGCTCCAACTCATGTGCTATATTAAGAGCATGCCAGCGTTCAATATAGTATCTAATGTTAGATTCAATCCAACCATCGGTGGGGTTATAGAGAGTGTAATTGTCCATAAAGAATGCTGGAATCAGAGCATACAGAGTGTTAATGTCGGATTGAGCATTGACCATGTGTTGATCAGCAGCAGTATTAAGAATTGAAGGTAGGATATTGTCGTTAGTGTGCCCCTTTGTATATTTGATGACAGTAAAGCATTTTTTGAGAATGGCTCGTAACCAACAATAATACAAGTGTCACGATATGCATGTGACCATGGAGCCACAGTAGTTAGTCCGGTGTAGATATGTTTTCCTTAGTTCTATTTATCTTGTAAACAGGTATGTCTAACGTACCAACTGTTACTTATATTTAATATAATCTCGTAAACAGCCTAGTTGTTGTGCCGCATTGCAAATTGTGAACAGCAGTCTAACAACGAGCAAGCATTCATATGTCAGAGTTTGCTTTCCAAGTCAGTGGTGGTACAACTGTCATTGATTAGTCTAATGGAGTTGAGATGATCAGTATGAATTAGCATACTTGTCGTTCCATCATGAGATATGATGAGGCCTGTGATCAAACCAATCAGCTTGCCATGGAGTATTGAGATGTTTCGACCACTTAGTTTTAGGCGTATGGTCTTGTTACCAGTGACTGCCGCTGTAACAAATTTGGGGTCTAATAGGCTAGCAGCTGCCAGAATCATAGAGCCGTCCATTTCCCATTGGTTTGAATTGCTGGTTCCATTAGTCAGATCAAGCTGTTTTCAATTAAATCCATTATGTAATTTTCTGCAATTCATTGTCTATGATTTTTAGTATACAATAAATCAGATTGCCCAGTGTAAAGCATGCCAATATGTATACTGGCACAGGCTTCCTTAACTATTGTCCAGTTTTGCTTTTGAGCATTTGACCAATTTCTTTCCCGTATATTGCGCACTGTGAAGGAAGTTATTTGATTGTCGGTGATGGACTACTTATCTAAGTCCATTAATTTGATAACACCCATAGACCAAATAGATCTAACAGCATGCCCCATTAACAAATTATTTACCTGAAGGACTGGTTTTGTTGCTGTCATGATGTGAGAGATTGTGAAACAAAGTCAAGTATTGTTTAGCCTTACGGTCACACCACAGAACCAGATCAATATTTGATTCTAGTACTACGAGTTGTATTAATTATTTAACTATACTACGATATGTTACATGCCCCCCTTTGAGACTGGTAATCAGTCTCAGGGACAATTCATCCAGGTCAAAAAAATAGTCCAATGTGGAGGCACTTTGGTCCTCCACGGCTCGAGAATGTCCAAGTCATCTGTCAAAAAATACAACGCCGACGTTAACCGACAGTATGAATTGAAAAAGAGATGAGCCACCTACGATAATTACGCAGACGGCGGATGCTACAACTCGCTGGCCATATTGATCCTCATCTCAGTGTCGACGTTAACCAAGGATGATGAGGCGACGGGGCCCAACGATGTTGAGGCTGTAGGAGCCTGAACTGATGTGGCAGTGTGCAAAGGAGATGGGGGATATGGCCCGTGTTGAGAACGGCGTTGCCACAAATCTCGACGGTTGGGGTTCATCCCCACGGGATAGTACAGTCCACTTTCAAGGTACTCATGACCTTGAGTGCACTCGTGGGCTAGTAATGCGTGAAGACAAATCATATCGTCGTCTGTGGGCAATCACCAATTGTCCCACCACGTAATGGCCAGAGGCTCTCCATAGATGTCCAGTCAACAATGGCGTTCATCGTCGACCTTGCGGAAATGGTCAATGGATGCTGTGGCCGCAAGAAACTGATTTTTGAGGTAGACCACACCGAAGGTATAGGCATGGTCTACCCACTTGACAGGTATGCAGTTGGCTATCATAGCTCGAAGCACGTCAGCATCGGAGATGTTGACGGCATTAGCCGTGTCGAAATGTGGGGGTCGGAACTGGACATCAGTCTAGCTCATGGGTATGAATAGAGTGCTGGGATTAGTGGCGTTGTAATCAGAGACCACCTCACAATACAGTCCAGGACGTGCAAGAATCAAGGCCAACAGCCTTGCAAAGCATCCCTGCGCTCTTCCTGAGGGAGACAGTTCACATGTAAGGGCATGTCCCAGCAGAGTACGCCAGTGAATGCAATATGCCCGATCCACTGCAATGCTGTACACTGAATTCATCATTCCTGGTCGACAGAAGTAGAGTACATTCTGCACCAGTTTGTCCAGATCGAAGGTGAAATGTACACCTTCAGAATCAAACCCGGTGAGCATAAAAAATGGTCTTCCAGCTTGGTCCTTCCATTGCAGGTACCCGTCTGGGGTCAGCATGACCACGATGTTCATGTGATGGGAGGAAAGATCCAGAGAGGGCGAAATGTGTTTGTACTCTGGTGTACACACCAGAGTCATCGTCCTATCCCTCAGCGTAGTGTAACAGTTAATGCTGATGTGCTGAAACTTGCACAACAGGTAGTAGGCTTCAGTGCACAGTGACACTGACTTGAACTTGTTTTGCGAAAGCTCATGGAGCTTTTGCAATTGCTGGGGATTCATTGGGAATCCCCTCGGTACCACACGGTCCAGCTCCTTCGAGGTATGATAATACCTCTCTCCTTTCTCCTCCTCATATGTCTTTGCAGCTAAGGCTTCATCGCTCATGAATACCGTATTCGTGAGCTGGGAGTAATAAAAGTGGTGGTCGAGTGCCCTGCCATAGAACCAATTTGACTGCTCCACTGACGTCCTGCTGACAAACACACCTAGGCCATCAGGAATACAGCCTGTGGCCTGCTCCTCCTGGTCTTTATCGACCTTTGCCTGCCGGGTGGCCTCATGCTTCCTCCAAGCCTCTCTCTTGCGTTTTTTGTCTAAACGCACTCAGCGTTTAGCGGGGGTCTTGTCTGATGACTCCCTGTAATCACTCCCGTCACTTGGTTTATTCAGACTGAGCACAGCTAACGTCAGGAGCCGCCCTTCTACTTCAGCGTCTGTTCTCGTGTCCTTTATGGGAACTGCGGACGCATACGCCCTCAGTGGTGCCTCAAACTGCACCACTGCTCCAAACCGCATCACTACTCTGTCTGCTCCTCACGGAACATCTGCTCCAAACTCCACTTCTGACAGGACCACCTCATCCTGCCACTTCGTCCCTGACTGCTGGGAGAGCACATGTGTTGACAAGGACAATCCTCGTAAATTAGTGTCATCCTCCACAAGCTTGTCATGTAACCCGGCCAGAATTGGAGTGAGTTCTCCAGCTTCCCACACCCCAACCTCCGGTACTGCATCATGCACTCTGAGGCGTTTTGCCTCAGGCTGCTCCTCCAACGACGACGGACGCTTCTTCATGGCATTTGTGAATGTTTTAATTGTATTGTCGTTACACTGCTGCAGCATAACGATCTCATCAAGCAGGCTCGTAATCACCACCTGAGCCACCGGATCCGCCAGAAACGCAGACTCTGGCAGCACTCGCTGGCCAGCAGATATGAGCCGTCTCCAGACTGCCTCTGCCTGAGGGTCCAGAACCTCCAACGGCATCCCGATCTCCTTCCCTTTTCCTTTCTCCACATACAATAAGTGCCGCGGAGATGGTGCATGATGAGGTGATGGCAATGCTCATTGAGGCGGTGTTTGAGGTCGGGGTTGACCTCAATTTTGCGTCCTCACTGCCGGCTCATCTCATCTGTGCCCTATTATTTCCCGAGGCCCGCCTCCTCATGCCCCGGTACTCCTTGGAGGCGATCACCTCCAGTCTCTTCTGTACGTGTCTTGCGGGGGCGGTGTCCTCTATCACTGTCGTTGAGGTTGCACCACCTTGCTCTTTCCTTGCTGTTGATGCCCCGCGTTGTTGTCCACGTCCATGGGTGCTACCTGTGGTGCAGTTAGTGCTTTCTCATCCAAAAGGAGTGTACTTGCACTCTGGGTCTGCATCTGCTGCATCGGCATGGGCATACCCCACATCACCTGTCCTTCCATCTGCTGTCCAGGACCAGTTGGTCCTGGAAAGTATGGCATCTGGAAAAACAGCGGGTAAAACTGCAGAGGTTGTCCAAATTGGGCTGAGTTCTGCCCAAACTGGGACACCACTAGATACGATGCCACAGTCAGTGTCGTTACAGGTTGCTGAATGCTTTGCTGGGGGCGATCCCCCCCTTCTCCAGAACCCTGTGGGTTCTGAGACTGCTGCTCACTGGTCGTATGCTGGTAAGGGTACAACATGGTACTACGAAAATGTCAATGTGTCAGTGGGAAAAAACACACTAAATTCCCCATCATCAGGTTACATAACCTGATCCAACCATCAACTCCGCATCACAATCCACATTATCTCATCAGATGGATAAATCTCCATCTTATATTTCTGACACAATTGTGATCCGATCCGGATCAGATACTCAGTTGGTCTGAGCTCTGACTGATCCAGCCTACATCTTATCACCGCCATTAAGCTATGCACGTGAGCGCTTAGCAAGCTGAGTTGGGCGCTTCACATCCTGCAGTTCTAAGTATCGATCCAACACTGCCAACTTAGCACATGTGTGATACGACTCCCATGTCGTATCACCCGCACTCCATCGTACCTCGAATTCGAGGTGCATTCCTTCCTGCCACTGATGGCCCAGAATGTCCTCGACAAACCATTTCTGTTTGTCACTGGCACCAAAATCATATGGCTTGGGCGTCACCCAATTAGGAAACATAGCATCATCGTTTGCGTTATATCGCCTAAGTAGTGATACATGAAACTTAGGCACAATCCGACGTGCTTGCAGAGCTGCAGGCAGCTCCAAAACATAGTTCAATGTGCTTGGTTCCGTGACCAAGACTTTGTATGGTCCAATGAATTTTGGACACAGCTTTCTCGCCCTTTCTTTCAGAAGATTCAAGTTTTCTGTCGACAGATATACTAACATCCCAGGCGTTAGTTTTGGTTCATCACTCCACCTATCATTTGCATGTCGTGCCTGTATAACATGCGTGGCAATGATAGCGTCATGTGCACTGGATAGATTCTCCAATGCTTGCCATGCAAAGTCCTTCACCCCCTTGTGAATGACTCTGTCTGTCCTTAGTTCGCGCAGCATGGAGGGCATGTATCCTCCATTGAGCTTGAACGGCGCATATTTCGTGGTCTCTGACACACTTGCATTGATCGCGAACTTGGTTAGCGGTATCCTATCTACCCAATCATGTTGGTCTGGTCGGACCACCATATGAAAGATTTGGGCAATACTTCTATTTGCTCACTCTGTCTGTCCATCCGTCTGCGGATGAAACAAGGTAGACATGAGCAATTTAGCTCCCAGGAGCTTGTGAAGTTCTTGCCACCAGTGAGATGTAAACTTTGCATCTCGATCGCTCACGATCAAACTTGGAAGGCCATGTAGCCTTACAATCTCCTTCAAGTAGATCCAGGATAATGCAGACGCAGTAATGGTTGTGTGCACCGGTATCAAGTGCACTATACTGGTCATTCAGCAAATAACCACCCAAAGGTAGTTATAACCTTTGGACTCAGGGAATGGACCAACAAAGTCCATTCCAATGAAGTCCCACAGCTTTGTCAGGATGGGCAGGGAATGCAACTTCCCTGCTGGCTTCCTATTGCTGGTCTTTGACCGCTGGCAGACCTCGCAGGTCTGGCAGAAGTGCATCACTTCTTTCTGCATCTGAGGCCACCAGTACCATTGCCTCAGGTATTCCAGTGTTTTGTTGGTTCCAAAGTGACCAACAACCTCATGCGCTTGAGTGACAATCTGTGTGATCAATGTTCGGTTGCGTGGTAAACACACCACGTCGTGTCCTCAAACATTTGTTATCCAGACCAGTCCTTTCTCATCCACACTGAAGCGTCGGTGGGTGTCTGTGTTCTGCTGGATTTCAGTGTAGAACGCATCACAGCTATAACCCCTCAGTACCTTCCGTAGGTACTCATTGGTTTGAGGAACAGGAGGGTTACAATACTCTCCTGTAGGTGATAACGCGTCAACAAGCGTAATGTCGTAGCCATACAGTCCACGACTGCTCCCTGTCTCGCTTTGGTGTGGCATTGTTGCCTCCTTTGGCTGAGCCTGCTCTAGTTGCTCAGCTTCGATGTCTCAGCCCTCTTGCCGCTCTTGCAGTCATTGACTGCATCGCAGTTCAGTTGCTTGCATAGCACAAAGCTCGACCACATGCTCCTTCACCTCTTTATAGCGATGGTACGGAAGATCATCGCCCTGGAGATCAATACAAATATCCGCATCAATATAATCATGCGTATCATGGTGTTCACCAACTCTATCGCTCTCAAAATACCTCAAGAGACAGTCCGCTACCTTGTTCAGTTCGCCTTTGACATATGTGATGTCAAAGTTGTAGTGAGACATATAGTCAATCCACCAGCATTGCCAGGGGGACAACGTTGCTTGAGTCTTGAAGAACTCAAGTGCTTTGTAGTCTGTAATGATGTGGATCTTGTATCCCATCAATTTGTCTTCCCACTTAAAGAGTGCCTCAAGTATCGCCAGCATTTCAAGCTCATGGACCGCATAATTCTGTTGGGCCAAGGTGAACTTCCTTGACATGAACCCTGCTGGCCGACAATTCTGCCAGGAACTTCCCTGGCCATACATTGCACCTACTCTGGTCTTTGAAGCATCACAGATGAGCCAAATCGGCTCATCACGTCGGGGATCTATAGGATGAATGACTGGTGTCTTTGAGCAGATCCTCTTGATCATCTCAAAACAGCGTTGGTGTATAGGTCTCCATATAAATGGAGCTCTGTTCTGCATGATGGACATCAAGGGTCCAGTATACGCTGTAATATCAGGCAGATAGTTGCCAATATAGTTCACCAGTCCCACGAATCTTTGCACATCGTTATAATTACGAGGCACACGCCATTCGTGTATGCGATCAATTTTGTCCTGGTCAGAGTGAATACCCTGACTGTCAATCTTGTGTCCAAGGCAGTCTACTGTCTCAGCATATAGTTCACATTTCTTCCACTTGAGGTACAGTAGATTAGACCTCAGTCGCTCGAAAATGACACAAAGATGCTCTTCGTGTTCTTCGATTGAATCGGAGTATATGAATATGTCATCCAGATATATATGAACAAACCTCCCAATAACATCCCAGAAGATGGAGGTCATCAACCTCTGAAACATTGCAGGAGCATTACAATCTCCTATCTGCATAATGTTGCTCACATATGTTCCTGTGATCGACAAGAATACTGTCTTTGGGATATCAGACAAGCGAATTCTCACTTGCTCATAAGCGTCCGTCAGGTCAATTTTTGACCTGAACTTTGCTCTGGCAACATCCTCTCAAATCACTTCCTGATCTGGGAGTGGCGTCACGTCCTTTACAGTGTTGTCATTGCGTTGGCAAGCATCCAACACCGTCCTCAAGGTACCATCTTTCTTCGGAATGCACAATAGTGGAGCAGCTTGGGATGCCGGTTGGGCCTCCCACCAGTGGGCTCTCAGGTACCGATTGGTCTTGTCTTGGAGCTGCTGCTGCAGTGCCATTGGACATTGCAGCAAATGATATTTATACACCTTATTCTCATCAATAAGGTTGATTTTGTGGTTGACCTCATGCCAGGGAGGTAACTCCTCCTTGGTTCCATTCAGAATATCTCCAAATTCCTGCTGCCACTGCAATCGTAAATCTGGAATGTCCTCCTCTGTAAAACCACTGGTTTTACCTTTGCCCTTCTGGTCCACATCCTTGCGTGGACGCCCAGACAGCTTTGCTTGTACGGCTGGGCAGCCATACTTCTTTCTGAGGGCAGTAATCCTCAGCTCACTGTCATCCGGCATGTGCAGTCGCACAGGCACCTCCTTCTTGCTTCTCTGCGACATCACAGACAGTCCGTCAAAGAATACCTCACTCGGTGGCAATATCTCGTCATCACTAGCCTGACAATATGACTCCTCCTTTGACGTCCATTGTGGTCCATTCCACGCATACATCGATGCCACTAGCTCATTCCACTCAGCAGGCATTCGTGGATCAAACACCCATTCAAATATGGGATGAGGTACCGGTCAATCCCAGATTGACCGATTTGTATGTGTGGAGGACGCCTCGTCCTCCATCAGTCCTTGTTTGTCATCCGTTACTAAGTCCTCAACCTTCACTTGCGACGACGTTGGTTGGCACTCTGTGCTTGCCGTGTGCTGAGGCCACTTGTCCTCAGGCTTACTCTGCCTTTCATACTTCATCTTGGGGCTCTCCCCCCTCTTCAGAGTATGTTTGTACTCTACAGCCTCGCTTTCCAGCATCAATACCGCTGGGCTATCCACTGGCAAGCTCACATGAGCTTGCTCCTCATCCTCTCCATCCTCCACCATAGGCGATTTATTGCCTCCGTCTAGTCAGTGTCGCCTGACTAGCACCTTCTTCTCCGTGGCACGGTGTCAATGGAGACATCCATCGCCATTATCTATGGTCACTCACACTGCAGGAATGGTGGTGCCATCCACCACTATCTCATTCTTCTTGAAATCAAGCAGAACCTTGTGCTTTCTCATATACGGCGTGCCTATAATCAAGTCGTAATGATCAAAATTTGCCACGTCAAGGTACTCTTTCGTCCTGGATTTTGCACAGGCAATACTTGCCTGCGTGCCAAACTGTACTGCAGCTCGACTGCCCACAGTACCCAATTGAAGGAGTAGTGGCTCCTTCAACTCACTGACAGAGATATCATGCACTTGACAAAACTGAGGTGTCATCCCAGTTGTACTACCTGAATCCCACAATGTCCACACCTTGTGGCCATCCATCTCAACGTACAATGCCAGGCACTCCTTGTCCTCGTGCTTCAACACCGGTCTCACCAGCTTCTCTGGAGCCTTGCGAAGGTGTACCTTATACACCTTCACATTGGCTGCTCCAACTGGTCGGTCTAATGCGCTGGCCAGGTAGTCCATCAGAGCTCCCATGAATTCTGAGTCTGACTCTTGGGCATAATAGTCATTGTTGTATATGTCAACCTCAACATATTTGTCATCCAACAACTCTTCTACCCCAGAGGCGTTTTCATCCTCTGGTGCTTCAGGACTGAGGTTCTCCACCTCAGGTTCATTTCCTGAGTCTATCCCTTCAGCATCAGGAATAGCAGTGTGGGCTGCCCGTACGTATGCATGTGGCTTAGCCACCAGCTGTCCACCACCCACTGGACATGCATTTGTGAAATGCCCAGGTTGGCCACATTTGAAGCACTTATTTGTCATGAAAGGACGAGTTGCTTCAAACTTTGGTGGCCCAGTTGGTGTCAGCAATTTGGCCTCACCAGCAGCCTGATGCAGCCGAGCACCCTCTCAGTGTAGGCCCCTCTGAGCATCCTGTGCCGGTGCATCCCTACGGTCCACTGGGCGGTTGCCCTGGAAGCATCGTTCCTGCTGAGGTGCTGTTCTTACCACGAACCTCGGATTCATATTGCCCACCATCTCTTTTCGATGGGCCCAGAATGTGCCTACCTTCCGAGGCTCGGTCTTATTCATCGATTGACTCTTTGAGCTATGTAGCCCAAAGTATCGTGCTATTTTGTGGGCTTGTTTGTAGCGCAATGCATGGGCTATGAACTCCTCAACAGTATTCACTTCGGGCAATAGCCCGTCATCACAAATGAGAGACTCTCTCATTGCGTTGGGTATCCCATGCAGGAAGGTATTGATCATTACCCAGTTGTCTGGGTAAATAGACATATTTTGTGCGTGGTCTATCAAGGTGTCATAGAAACCTTGCACACCCAATCGTTCAGTGTAGGAGATTGCAACCAACGCCTCCCGAGCATCCTGCATGGTGGATGCACTCACAAACTGGTCATACAATTCAAGGATTACATCCTTGAACATCTATTGCTGTCGTGCACAATTGTAGTGCAAGACATGATGTCGAAACCAGGCCTTAGCCGGTCCGTCTAGGAACTCTGGGAGAACAAATACACGTTCTCGATCCAGATGATCCCCCCCATACCGGCATGCTGCCAGATGGTTGCACACATCCATTGTCCAGTTTTCCAAGTCACTAAACTTGGACTCCCCTTTGTACAGGTGGATGTGTTTCAATTCTGCCTTATGCGGTTTGATACCTTTGGGAAGGCACAATGCTATGCCTACCGCATCATCAATTATACTACTGAGGTGCTGGTGCATATTCTCAGTATACACCTTTGTCGCCTCAGTTATTCCAGGCGTTTTATTCCTACCTTCTGCAGGAGGTACCACAGAGAATGCACGTACAGGTCGGTGACCTGTATAGTGCACTTTCCCTGCATCATTCCAATGCAGTGGGCTCTCCTGTCCCCCTAGCTCTTCTGTCACCTGTCTACCAGGAAATTGACTCGGCTCCACCGTGAGTGGGTCCCCCCTCCTAGTGTCAGGCTGTTGTGTCCGTTGGATATACTGCCTTCTCATCTCATCAATGGGCATTATCCCATCGAATAAGATTCCCTGGTCATCTATCCAGGAGTGTCCCTGGCATTTCAGGTCTTGGTTCCGCATGCGCTGATAAGCTACCCTCTCCGCAAACTTATCCGCCAATGGCACTCAATTCGTCAGTGGCATATTCTCCACTGGTTCCTGTTTTGTGTGAGAGTGCATTGGCTCCCCCGCCTTGGGTAGATTGCTGTCTACCACAGGTATGGTAGACACCGATTCAGCCGTTGACAGAGGTCTCCTTCGTTGACCTCTGAATACATTTTGTCTCTGTGCTGCAGTGAACCTTGCAGCGAACTGCTCATCAGACTCTCCTGCTTGCTGGGGCACATATATATTGCTCATTGCCTCTTGCAGATGGGGAGACAACTCTGGCTTTGCCACAGGGGATATATTCAGAATCAAATTTGCTCCCTCTGGGGTCAAGGCAGCTGATCCTCGATTAGCTTTGCGGTACATATATGCTTGGGCTTCCAGCTTAAGAATCTGAACATACAACGTAATGTATTCAATGGTATTGTAAGGGCAACCTCCGGAGGTTGCGGCACTATCACACAACTGGCAGAGGGAAATCCAAAGTATATTAGAATGAAATAATAATTACACGTCGGTAACTACTTGCCTGGCAGAGGGAAATCCAAAGAGAACAAGTCTAAGGATTCACTCGGCCAGGCATGGTGCATCAGCATCGGTGGCGGAGGCATGGGAACCAACTGTACATCACATCGGACCACTAACCCTAACCCCCAGTATAGGCCCGGTCTTGTTTGGTGCTGTTTACCAGTACTGGTGGATGCTCGCCGGGGGTGAAGCAAGGATGAGGTCATGATATGGGTACTGATAGAGAGCTGGAGTTGAAGCGTACGTGATGGAACTGGACCGGTGCCAAATGGAGATAATCTAGACCTCCGGGGCCCTAAACAGTCTCTGTGGTCCTGGAGGTCAATTAAAGGTGTCCCGGGGCAGTCAAAGTGAATGTCGTAGTAGCATAGAATGAAGAAATAAGAAAAGAGAAGGAGGTTCCCTGACAGGTATTCAACTGAAGTACATTATCACCTCTAGCCTGTATCAACCATATGTGTTTCAGTACATACAGTCCTAGTTGAGCACACATGGTATCCTTTGTAATGCTAGGGTATCTTTTCCATAGCATGGCACACTGAACCTGAAGGGTGGACTCACTCCATCCACTCTCTTCATCATCGGAAGTTTCGTCTTCCCAATGTACTGCTGGAGTTCTTTGCTCAGGAATTGTCATCTCCTGCGGCACTTCAACTCCCTGCTGACGTTGCGTCAGTGGAGTGGATTCAGTTGGCACTCTCCAACTGCCCGCCTCTGGCCTCGGCATCTTCCCCAGGATGTATAATGAAGGTCTGCAACCTTTAGTAGGTCCCTGAACACTACTCCTGCTCTGGAACTGTCACCCTGACCTCCCAGTCTGCATGGGAAATTCGTGATCCCTGCTGGATTGCTGTTCCAGGTCTTCCACAACTGCCCCTGGTCTCGCTGCACCGCTTGGCACAGCTGTCGGCCGCACTTCACTCCATTGCGTCCCTCCTGGCATTCTCTGAGGCTGCCGGGAAGGCTCGGCCTCAGTATATTCTGACCTGGGATGACCCGGGTCAGTCACCGCAGATTGAGGATATGCCAATGACTGGTCGATGGTCTCACCATCACGTGTTGGTTCAGCAGATTGATTGGTCTCCATCCAATCAGATGTTGCTACATCTCTTTTAATCCGGAAGCGTGCGTCAAAGAAGTTGATGCACTGTTTAATGCAATCACAGTCTAGGCTATCAGTCTAGACACGTAGTCTTCATCCATAGTATTAGAATTGAACCCGAAAGGTTCAAAAAAGTGAAACAAAGTCAAGTATTGTTTAGCCTTATGGTCACACCACAGAACCAGATCGATATTCGATTCTAGTACTACGAGTTATAACAGTAAAATTGGCTGCCTTATGTAAGGCAGCCAGCTGGTATGTAAAGTAATAATAAATAATTAATATAATTGTCTATTAATTATTTAACTATACTACGATATGTTACAGATTGAGCAATCTTCTTTGAGTAAATGACTAAAATCTGTTTGGCACACTGCAAGTTGAAGATTGGCTAGATGTTCATGTGCAGTTAGCCAGGCAGCAGGAATTGAGCCAAGGAAACATGAAAAATTGTGTTTGAGACCGCAACCATCTAAAAAATAGACACAATTGTTAATATGCCATGTCCAATCAGCTAATGTGATCTTAGCCATTATCTGATATGCTGATATATGATTTAGGTCTTCAATGAGTCCATCTACCACAATGCCTGCATTAATTCTTGCTATTGATGGGAATTCAAATCCACCCAAATCAAGTGGTAAAGTCAGTAATTTCAATGAAGGGCAAAACAGAAAATCTGGGATGTCATGTATCTATTGTGTCAAGCGTTGATCAAGTTTGACAGCATCTACATGTGTGATGGGTTGAAGAGATAATAATGCCCAGCATCTAGCAATAAGATTTTGAGATATTATCTTGCAGACTGTAAGGGCAACCTCTAGAGGCTGTGGCTCAGTCACACAGCTGACAGAGGAAGATCCAAAGTGTATTAGAATATATACTGACAATATCATGATAGCTACTCACCTGGCAGAGGGAGATCCAAAGAGAACAAGTCTAGGAATTCTCTATGCCAGGTTGGATGCTTCTGGGGCCTCTGAAGCATGGGGAACAACTGTACAGTACAACAAAACCTTAAAAACTCAAAAATTGCCTACACAAACAATTGCACAAATAAGGGGCAAACTCTGGCAAACTCTGGCTTATATAAGTAGTCTAGAAGCAATGCTGAGGGGCCTACACTTGTTTGAATGGTAGCTAAAGAACCAGAGCACCTCAAGGGCTGAGAATAGTACTAACAGATAGTGTTGAAAGAATAGAAACAGTAAAATGAAATAATCTCAGAAAAAATAAGAGAATGAATGAAGGGATGACAAAGGGACGTCTCGGATGTGCACGAGGAAGGTCGCGGTCAGCGCAGGCAAGCAACAATGAAATCTTGACTTAGTTCATGCAGGGAACTGGAGTTCAACGCAAGAAGTTTAATTGTGTATTGTACGGACAGAATGTCACTATTGTGCTCACCTGGAGTTCAACGCAAGAAGTTGAACTCCATGTGGGCTAGCATGAATGGAAAAACTACTATTCTTTGCAGCTGTTAGCATCTGCAGGTCCGCGATAAGATGACAACTGAGGAACCAATGCATAAGCGCAGGTGTGCACTTTTGTCAAGGGAGAGTGAAGAGATAAGGAGTGAGAAAAGGAAGAAATGAGGAGTCCCCTGACACAGACCAAAGTAAAGAGAGTTCATGTGGTAAAGCTGGGAAAAACAAATGTGTCGATAATGTTGAGTAACTCCAAATATCTATACTTTGGGTCATCAACCTGTGTATGTAGAAAACTAAATTCATCAGTGGAGACTGGAACCTCATGTTCCAAGACAGTCCATGGATCTATTCCTGGTTTGCTTGTGATAGATAGGAATGAAAGCATGGGAGGAAGCAAACTAGAAGCATTTACACTGGCTCAAAAAACTGCCCCAATGTTTGGCCTTTTCGGAAAGATTCACATGGTGTGCAACAAGTACATAAGCAAAAAATCATAGAAATTCACATGACATACAACTGCATCCTGGCTTCATAATGACATAAAAATCATGTGATTTGGACAAGACCTTGCTGATTAATAAATCAAACAAAATATTCAATCATTGGGGCAGTTTTTTGACCCACTCTAATTTACTCTAATTCTCATATCTAGTACTTGATATGGCCTCCATTTGCCTTTATAACTGCCTTGATCCTTCTAGGCATGCTCTCTATGAGGCTTTGGCATACCTCTGATGGTATTTTATCCCACTCCTTGACCACTCTCTTTCACAACTCATGCACCCCTTTAGGGGGTACCTCATACTTCAACAGTTTGCGCTTGATGTAAACCCAGAGATGATCAATGGGATTGAGGTCAGGGGATTGAGCAGGCCAGGATATCACAATGATGTTGTTATCAGAAAACCAGGTTGTTGCTTGTTTGAAGATGTGTTTTGGATTATTGTTCTGCTGAAAATATTGTCCTTCCACCTCCATTTCCAACTTCTTAAAGCTTTCCACCACTCCCTCATCCAAAATCTCACAATACTGATGAATAATAGACTGTTTGTCATGTGCTGTAAGCTTGGAAGGACGACCTCCAGGATGATTCTCTTTGTTGCTCTCCAGCTCTTTGCTGATCCTCCCCACAGTGCCCTTTCCCAGGCCAGTTTTTGCTTGGATTTGATGCTGAGAATACCCCTCATTGAGGAGAGAAGCAACAGAAGAGCAATTGGCAGCAGAAACAGGTTGCATGATAGTGGTAGAGTGTCAAGAAGGTGATTGATTGAAGTTGAACATGTCAAATTAGTACAAACAAGGTCACATGACATTGTTTATACTTCTCACAAGGTGTTTCCATCTTCTACTGCTGAAAAGTATTGAGAAAATATGAAAATTAAAGTGAGTCAAAAAACTGCCCCAATGATTCAATATTTTGTTCAATTTATTAATCAGCGAGTTCTTATTCAAATCACATGATTTATATGTCATTATGAAGCCAGGATCTAGTTGTATGTTATGTGAATTTCTACGATTTTTTGCTTATGTAATTGTTGCACACCATGTGAATCTTTTCAAAAAGGCCAAATATTGAGGCAGTTTTTTGAGCCAGTGTAGTACATGAGCTGTTGTTTTCTCCCAGAATGTTATGTCAGGAGTTGAGGGTGTGCTCTTGCAGTGTTGGTGTGGAAACATTTTAGTTGTGGTTTACATATACATTACTTACAATTTTTTGTCTTCTTTACCTGTGAAGACACACTACTCTTTACCCTTTCCACTGAGTTTAACTGCCAGTCATAACAAGACCACTAGCACCTCCAATGAGGTCTTGACATGTTAACCATCCATAAGCTAGCTGGAATCTCTCTATTTCAAGAGTGAATTGTTGCAAGGACTCATGAAAAAGTGCAACCAAATAACTATTGTCCATTGTCTCCATCATAGATATAGTTAGAGTATAGTGATCATCTGAGAGGTGTGGATCAGCAAATAATTTAGACATACTTTCAATTACTGTCAGGTTCCGCTGAGTCGGGGGCTTTCCGGGAAAGCAACGCCCTTACAATGCGGACTTGACCTACGAATACTCGGGTGTCTGGAACTCCGGGGCTAGGACTCCGGGGTTCAAGACGAGGACAGGGGTAATCCCGGGATAGGGGACTAGAGTCCAGGGGTTTTGGGTTGGAGGTAACTGAGGTTAGAGGGGGTCGAGTCGTGAACTGGAGGTTCTAAGACGAGACCAAGTTAGTAAATCAAGAGTCGCGAAGTGCGTACCAAAACTTAGAGCACACGAATACTTAGGCGTGCCAGTCGAAGCATACCAATCAAGGCGTACCAGTCAAGCAAAAGGGCACGCAATAACCAAAGTAACAGTGTATGTAATATCAAGACTGGCGAATACAACAGGGAACTATGCTATAAGTACTACGGGGCCGGGTCTCGGGGTTCCGGGATGTCTGGGATGGGTTCCGGGGGTTATTGAGTAGCGGCAGGGGCTGCATACCAGGATCGCGCGTGTGGGGCGTGCGATCAATTGGCGCGGATGGAGCCATGATGCGTGATGCGCGATGGCCGGATGAGTCGCGTGATCCGATCGTTGATTGGGGCTGGTGGCGGCTGATGGCGGTCCTTGATGCGCGTGATGGCGGTGTCGGCGGTCGTGATGGCGGGGCGTGTCCTGTGGGGTTGGAGGGAGGGTCCCGGAGGGTGTTCCGGGGGTGTCCCAGGGTGGGCCCAGAGGGGGGGGGTCGTGACAATTACCACCATATCAGGATCTTGACTAAAGATATTGTCTAAGTATCTATGTCCCAAGCTTATAGTGATTGTGGATTTGAAGGGTGAAATAGGGCCACCTTGTTTAGTCACCCCATTAACCACAATAGAAGAGGTGATCCTGAAGGCTGTTCTTGAGAAGCATTTGACTGAAGACTGTGCAGCTCTGTTAAGATCACAGATCAAGGAGAGTAGCCTGTATGCCTCACAGGCAATGTAAAAGCTGTGTGGTAACAAGTAGTCAAAGCCTTTCATCTGATCACATTTAAGTAAGAATATAGTCTTTTTATTTCTCTGACTCCAGGTTTTCAGTCCCCCAAGAAAACTCATAAGGTCACATGTCTGTATCCCTGATTGCATTGCCACCTGTGTATCAGGTATAATACTGAGTTGTGCTGCATAAGGGGATAATTTATAATTTAGCCAAGTCATCAGAGAGTTGGCTAAGAAATTAGAAATAATTAATCCTCTTCAGTTTGAAAGTTTTGTGTGTATTCCTCTTTTGTGAAAATAAGTAAGGTGAGCATTTTTTAAGTTATCTGGGAAATGAGCATTTAAGACAGAATAGTTATGTAGATCTAGAACTAATTGTAAGGCCTGGTCAGATAGATTTTTCACATATCACTTTTCCCAACCATCTGGTCCAGGTGAGGGGTGTGGGTTTCCTTTTTTAAGCATGGCACAAAAGTCTTGCAAAGTTGCCAGGATAGGCCACACAAATGAGTCTTCTTTCACTCTATCACAAACTCAGACTACCAACGGAGTTAGTAACCAAGGTTTTGGTTTGTCAGGAGGTAGTGATTGCTTATAACGGTTTGAGAAATAACTTCTAGTGAGCTCTGTGACTTCTTTGGGGTTTGTGATTAGCAGATCTGGATCTTGTGGTGAAACCAGTGCTGTAGGTAGAAAGATGAATGTCGAGGCACCTCCCATAAGTTCCTTAGATAATCTGCCAGATAAGATACTGGATATTCTTCCTAGATCTTGATGCTTGGCCCTTTCTCATATCTATGATTTTCTAGCTGCATATAGATCACTGTAATAAGTTTTTCTTGTATTAACAAGAAATTTCAATAGAGACAATCCCAGTTTAGCAGATAATGAATTAAATTGGTTACTTAACAATTTGACAAGTCTAAGGATTCCTCTGCTGCAGCACAGCACATCAGCATGACAGCAGTGGCAGTGGGGGTCAGGCATTGTCTCTCCTTGAGAGTAGTTCTGGATGTCTCAGAGGTTGTCTCCAGCTCTTGAATGTGCTGGAGATGGAGTTAGCCCTATGCTGAGCTGACAAACCTACTGTACATGCAGTACAAAATGCTTCACACATTCAATCCAGACAACAAGTTTGATGGATCAAACTATGATGCTTGGAGCATGGAGCTGGAGATGACATTTGTTGGGCATGATATCCTGGCACACATTAAGGGTGAAACATCCTGCCCTCTAGCAATCTTCCTGCTGCTGTTTTTTGGCACAAAGATGATTAGTCTGCTCATGCTGCTCTTTACAAGACCATTTCCTCTACTGACATCATCCATACTCACTTCAAGAACACCAACCCTGCTCAAACTGCTAATGCCATCTAGATCAGTCTCAAAACTAGGTTTCAGAAGAATAGCTATACAAAGCACTTTGAGTTCAAGAAGTGCCTGTACAATCCCATCCATTATATCAAAAAACCAGTCTCAGTATATATTCAAGACATCATCTCTGCTTACAATGCTCTCACTGCACTTGGCCATGCTCCTTCTCTCATTGATGTCATTGACTCCATTCTCATGAATTCTCCATTGTTTGCACTCTTCTCACCACTCAGTCAGAGGAACCTTCACTTGCTGCAGTCAAGAAGATGCTCATTGATCAGCAAGACACATGTACTGCACTCAATCCCAATGCAGCAGATGAGGTTAGGGTGATGTATGTATGGTAAGGTAAAGGTGAAGGGGGGGAAAGGAAAAGGCTCAACATATGATGATGAGACACCAAGGTGTAAGTGGCTCAATCCTCATAACAAGGACCATTGTGGCCTTCCTGGACATTGCTCCTCTCAATGCATCACATTGCAGACATGCCACCAAAGATAAAGGACAAGATCATCAATGAGGCCACCAATCAATGTTGTCATCACAACTGCTCTTTATCCATCATGATTCACATGCTGCTTCTGATACCAACAGTTCTGATTCCAATGATAACAAACCCATTCAGGCCATGTCCACCAGAGAGTTCACATATGTTCTCACTCAAGCAGCCACAGAACAGGAATGTCACCAGCAGTTGGGTATGAACAAGGAGAAGTGGCAAGATCTCAAGACTTGTCTCAATGCCTAATGAACAGTGAATTATTTCATTGAGTGGGGAGGACTTTAATTCAGTGGGGGGCTTTCTTTCTCTTTAGTCAGTCACCTTTTTTTTTGGTTGCTCTGCACCTCGTCTCCAAGTGGGGATGTCAAAGGTTGGATTTGGTGAGAGGTGCATTGCATTAGAATTATGTAATTACAAGTTAGTATTGCCTATGTTTGTAACCAAAATGTTCTTCCTTGATGGTCAGCTCTCCTGCCCCTCATGGCTATCCTCACATTCTTCATGGTCAGCTCTTATTGCCCTAGCCCTCCAACATTAACCACTTTGTTGGGATATCACACTTTGTGATATACCAAAAGGGGTGCCACAAGTACAATGGCCAGGACTACTACTCTGACTGCTGCTTTGTCCACAGGACACATATATAGTTGCACAGACTCAAAGGGCACCCTCAGTCAATTATACGTGACTGAGAGTGTGCCATGATTTATTATATCAATAGACTTACGGACAACTAACTGATACCTAGATAATTACTTATGCATCACATGTTTATTTAGGTATATTCAATATAGTCAATTATACACGACTGAGGATAATTACTTATGCATTGCATGTTTATCTAGATTCTTGCTTAGACATAGCTAAACCAACTGGTAACAATTATAACAGGTTATGGGCTGCTGCTGAGCACAATACTTGACAAAGTACTGTGCCCATTGGAACCAAAAACCCCTTTGACCCTGAAACACAACACCAATTGCATCAGACCCACAGAGTTGCCCTCCATTGATCAATCTCTTTGCCGGGACCCTGTGCCTTATGATCTTGTTCTCTTGTGTGCCTGCCAACATCCATTGTTCCTCCTTAGGACCAGGCTCGGAGTCACTAATACCTGCCTATGCCTGCATCTGACTCTAAGATGCTTGCCACTGATGCTGCAAATCCCTCGATCCGAGCCATCTCCATTTGCGGTGCTGACTGGAAACATGACAGATTTAGTCACAATTCCCCAACTTCCAACTTCTTCAAATGGGTGAAAGCCCTTGAAATCCACCTTGCACTTCTGGGGCTGAAGTTCTACGTCGTGTTGCCACTGATGAGCGCACCAAGTACGATCAATAAACTAGTAGCCTACCACAACTGGGTCATGAATGACAACCTTGCATGCACTGTCATCCTGACTGCGCTGGACAAATCAGAATATGAAGGCCTGGATGATGCCAAAACTGCTGCCAACTTATACGCCTAGGTCAAGACATGTGCAGAAGGTGAGGGCCCTGTTTGGATGATCTCCCTGATACAGGAGGTGTTGCGGATACAGTGTTTGCTGAGCAAGCCCCTCACCATGACTAGGAAGTGAATCAGCGACATTGTAGAGAGAATATTCGCCATACAGACCTTAGACAAGGACTTATTCAAGTGTGTCATGTTGCTAAACAGCCTGAATAGCCCACAATACAGTTCCATCCAAGCCCAGATATCCTGTGGCCTCGCTGATTCCACAAGGGACGCTCCATACAAATCGGATGACATCTGGAAATTGCTCGAGATGGTCCAGAACTTGTCTAACTTGAAGTCCTCTGCCACAGATCTTGCCATAGACACCACATTAGCCATCACAACATGAGGGCAGTTTAAGTCCTCTTGGCCTTATCTCCCAGGGCACAACCATCTGGCAGGTGCAAAATGCTGCAATACCTGTCTCACATGAGGACAACCATGCAGAGGACATGACACCCCATACTATGCCCATCCTGGGAGTGCCATGGAGAAGGAAGGCATAAATGCTGCTTGCGATGCTGCATGTGCAGCCACTGCTGCAAAAAGAAAGGCATCTATGGGCACAACCTCCAACAATGCAAAAGTATACATGCAACTCACTAGACCAAAAGGAAAAGTCTATCTTATGGAGGAGGGGAAACTGGACAAGCTGCAAACACTACGTGGTGATGCAAAACCTGCTGAGTTTGCAGGACTGGCTGCTGACAATGTGGAGTGGGAGGGCTAAATAGCATTTGTTAAGGAGGAGGAGGAGTTCCAGATTGAACCAAAGACCTTGATCAACTGGGAAGAATACTCAGACAAACCTGAAGGCATCCCAACTGAACCCACAGACCAAGACACTGCCTTATCGGCCATTGATGACTGCCTATTCTTTGTTGACTCAGGAGCAACTGTACATATCTTGCCACACAAGTCCAACTTTGCAATACTACAAGCCATTGAGCCCAAAGCCATCAAAGGAGTTGGTGGATCAGCAATCTCAGCCTGTGGGATAGGAAGCATTAGGCTACGCACAGTGGAAGGGAATCTGCTTTATCTAAAAAAGGCACTGTATGTTCCAAGGTCCATGGTTTGACTCATATCTGTGAGCCACATGTCCATAGACCACCACACACACTCCCATTTCAATGACAAGCAAGTCAAAATTGTTGACTCGACTATGGGCACAACAATTGCAAAAGGCCCTTTGATGCCAAAAAAGGGACTCTATGCCATTGATCTCACCAACGCCACTACAGAGCACGCATACACAATGCACCTGAATGCCAATATAGACACCTGGCACTGATGCCTCAGACGCACCAACTACCAAGCAATCTTATGACTAGCCCATGATCGCAAAATCAAAGGTGTGCCCTCTCTATCCCACCAACCACCACAGAAATGTGACAGCTGCATTCTCGGCAAGCAGACGAGAACACCTGTTCCAAGGTTGAGAGAGGATGGGTGCGGGGCAACACAGAAGCTTGAGATTGTTTGGGCAGACTTGATGGGATCTATAAATGTACAGTTGAGATTAGGCAACCACTACATGTTAGACATTGTCGAGCCTGGCTCAACTCCAGAGGAGTTCTGAATGAACATAGCGCTCCATACACATCAGCACAAATTGGCAGGGTTGAACGTATGCATCGCACCTTGATGGAGAAGGCAAGAACCATGTGAATTGACTCTAAGTGTCCTGAATTCCTCTGGGATGAATTCTACCTGATGGCAACTCACCTCCACACCAAAACTCTGACAAAATCGCTGAATGGGAAGAGTTCACATGAGAAATGGTTCAATCATGAACCTGATTATATGTACATGAAAGAGATAGGTTGCTGTGTGTTTGTATTTGTCCCAACTCATAACCCCAAGGTCCACCCACAATCCATAGAGTGCATCCTGATTGGCTACAGAGCTAACTCCAAAACTTATTGGTGCTGGGATAGAATGAACAACAAAGTGTACCAATCATACCATGTGAAGTTCATTGAAAGGCACGAAGAATGATCAAACTCTTTTGCTCCACCTGCAAACAATCCTGTCCTCACTCTAGAGGAACTCGAAGATACAGCAATGCTTGAACCAAGAGTTGATGACAAGGATGCTAGACCTGATGTTGAGATTCTTGACCCAGACACAGCATATGATATCCATACCAGTACTGGACCTCTGCGTCATGATTCCCATGATGAAGGGGAACTGACACTAAGACAATCTAACCAAACCCGTCAGCTGACAAAAAAGGCTGCACATGAGGGAAATCAACCAACTACGAGGCTGGAAAAGACCATGGCAGAAGTGAGAGAGAGTGAAAGACAATGGAAAGAGAGAAAGACTACAACTCCAACCCAAAACCAACAGGTGACCACAGAGGAAATTGACAAATTGCAAACACCCAATCAAGCACCTGATTGACCTCAAGCACTCACACCCACACAAGATGCATAAGATCCCGACACCCACATCAATCACAATTGAATCCTTGCCACTATATTACAACCCACAGACCTGGAACCGCTACCGATGAACATTGAAGATGAACCAGGAATGTGGAAGGAAGCACAACAGGACCCCAATGCAAAGAGGTGGGAGACAGTGTATCGAGAAGAGATACAGTCATTGAAAGACAAGGGAGTTTATTGTCTGGTTCCATGCTCATCAGTTCCAACAGGACAGAAAGTATGAAAAGGATGGCCAATTTTCAAAATTAAAAGAGATGAGAGCGGAAAACCAGTTTGATACAAGGTACGCTTGGTCTTCAAGGGCTACAAGCAGGTGTATGGAAAAGATTACCATAAGACGACCTCACCAACTGCATGTATGAAATATTGGCACATTCTACTCCACATTGCCACTGCATAAGGCTGGAACGCAACACAACTGGACATAATGATACATCTGCCTCACTTGAGGCAGACAACAGAGCCCAAAAATCCCAAAAATATCCAAATAAAAACACTGAAAACTGTAAGTATAAGAGTCAAAAACTGTAGACTCAGGGCAAAGCTCATCAGAAAGACCAACCCTGACCCAGGTAATAGGCAACTTGCCAGTCACTGAGCAGTAAACATGTGCAGGAAGGATTGCAATCAACAATTAATGAAATGGCAGCAGCTGATGGGTGGCAGTACTCGGCAAACACCAGACCTCAGCATAAGATTCGAGATCACATCATCTATTGAGCACGCCTGTCAATCTGTCATCCCGACCTCAAAACTCATTGTACTCCTGCGTCACCACTCCTTACCACAATCAACCACGTACCTGAAACCAGAGGATTGAGTAAGGGAATGAGGGAGGAAACGAGAGGCTGAGACCAGGGAAGGATAGGCTGGAAAAGAAGAAAGGTTTGCCAGAAGGAGGGGTAACCATGCACACCGAGGAATGGCAAAACCATTAGCCACCTGCCCAGGCTTGGTAACGCAATAACCAACAGCCTGGACATGGCAACATAATATGTCGGCAGCAAAACACGCAAGGAACATGACGGTCTGTGTGTCGCAGAAGGAAATATAAAAGGGAGAGGAAATTGGGGGAGTCAGGCAAGCAATCAACTTGCCATGGCTCGGAGTCCCCAGGGAGTGAAACATTTGTGAAATAAAGTTGAAATATAACAAAAGACTAGTCTTATTCCACTAAGATATCTTTTACATAAAGTAAACTTACATTTTGTATCATCTGGAGCCCACCGTGAGGGGGCTTTTGTTGCACAATCAAACACTTTGTCGGATCTCCATTTGGAGTCCAACCACCCAAAAAGAAACATTAGTTTTGCACCACCAGGTTCTTGGCCCGGCATGCCTAAGGTTACTACACCAAGGGCAAAAATCATTATTTCTCCCAGGAGAAGAGAAACTTGTGCATCCTCCAAGGGCACAGTTGCTAGTCTCCCGGATCCAGACGCTGTACTTCGTAAATGAAAACTTCAGACTGAGAAGTACACGCCTACACCACAAACACCTAAGTCTTCATTGCCTGAGCCAACTAAGTTGACTAGCATTATGGAGCAACCCATGCAATACAAAATGCCATTGCCTGAAAGTAGAGATGCACCCAAGTTCAGAAGCAGTGAGCCTGCTGAGGTTTACAGGTTTCTGCAGAGAATGCAGTCTCTATTCAATCATGCAGGCATTGTGGGGGATGGAGAAAAGAAGAAGAGATTATTAGAATATGTGGATGCACAAACTGAGCAGGAATGGAGAGGGTTCGACAGTTTTGAGGATAGATATTCTTGGGCCACCTTTATAAGGGAGGTTAAGGAATCATACCCTGAAGCTATGGACAATGCAGGGAGTATGGCAAACCTGGATCGGATCTGTAAGGAGCATGCCAGGCTAAGCAGAGGCAATATCTCTGAGATACACTCCTTAATCAGGAAATTCAGGGCTGAAGCTAAAAAGCTAGATAGTGTTGTGGGGAATGGGGTATTGGTAGATAAGTTTATGGGGTGTTTTACACCCACCCTGGCAGAGTTAGTGGAGGAGAGACTCATCCACAAACATGGCCATTACAGAGATCCTGCTCATAATTGTCACAAAGACAACAAGTATGACTTGTCTGAGGTGATAGCAGTGGTGACAGCCTTAGTAGATGGTACAACTATCAGGAAGGTTAGAGGAGAGACCACCAACAAGGAGATAGGTGGAATAATGGTGAAGAATGAGGAGGTGGAAGAGAGGATGGCTCATCTGCAAGACTCTATGGTCACTATTGGGAAACAGGTTGGCAGCATCCAAAGTGCTATGCAGGCCCTGCAAACTAGCCAAATGGACATGAGGAATGCCTTCCTAACTACCAAAAGCCACCATGGAGGGCAAACAGAGAGGCCTGCTCAGGCAATGATGCCTACCCCCAGGGGAAGCACATATTGTTTCTACTGTTGGGGAACTGGTCATTGTATAGCTGAATGTAAGCAGGTTAAATCTGATGTACAAAAAGGATGGATGATCCTAGTAGATGGGAGGACTAGAATGCCCAACAGAGCACCTCTACCCAGAGAGCCATCCAGTATATCACCACATGATAGGGTGATGAAGTTACATGACTCTCAAGTAGGGTTATACTTTGGCTTGGCTGAGGAAGCTCAAGACATCCCAATCTATTCTACTTACACCAATGCTGTAAGAGATACTAGGGATGACATGTTGGAGCGCATCCAGCATGGAGAAGCAGACAGGCTAGGGGAACTGGAAAAAGGCTTTCAGAGACTGACAGAAGTCATGTCAGTCTTAGTCAACACCAGGCATGCTCCTAGTCCTGGTGAAGGACAACAAAGAGGGTCCAAGGATTTTTGAGGAGCTCAATGAAGAAAATGGAGGAAGCTCCACCAGGAATACCCACATTGACAGAGAGACAGCCACAAAATTCCTGGAAAGAAAAGCTAACTTTGAGGATTCCACTCAAAGTGGCACCCAAGTTGGACTTACCTTTTGAAAAGGTGCCAGCTCTGAATGAGAGGCAGGAGGTACCAGTGCAGGACACTGGTAGGAGTTCCATTCAGGGAACTAGGAAGGAGTTAGAGAAGATGGTTGAGAAGCTGTGGGAAGTACCAGTGCCACTAACCACCAGAGAACTTCTGGATGTGGCACCTGGTTTGAGGGAGGTCATGGTACAAAAGTTGGTACCAAAGCCTCCCAGACCTAAGGAACCCAACATCCCCAGGACAGCTGCTCAACATCTGACAGCAGTGGAGAAAGAGCCTGACAAGGTAGATGTTAATGATCTACCTATGGCCACCTACTTCATTGCAGATGGAACACAATCTGGCTTGCCTACTGGTGCAGTAGTGCACCAGGATTGTGTTGCCACTTACTTGGAAAATATCCCAACAGGGGAAAAGCCAGTAGTGGTATATGTAGCTAGGGAATTGCAGGTTCTGAGATCTCTCAACCCAGTTGTCAATCAAAAGAGAAGAGCAGAGGCAATTCTAGATAGTGGGTCTCAAATAGTCTGTATGGCTTTAAGAGAGGCTCTCAATCTAGGATTGACCTGGGATCCAGACATAAGGCTGAGGATGGAGAGTGCCAATCAGCAAGTAAATGAGTCTGTTGGTTTAGCACGTAATGTGCCATTCACTTTTGCTGAAGAGTTCACTATCTACCTACAAGTGCATATCTTTGAAAGTCCTGCTTATACTGTCTTATTGGGTCATCCATTTGACACTTTGACAGAAAGCAACATTCAAAACTTGCAGGACGGCAGTGCCATCATCACCATTTGAGACCCTAATACAGGTCATCGAACTGCCCTGCCTACTATTGAAAGAGGCAAAATGCCAAAGGCAGGGGCTGCTAGGGAGAGTGAAGCAAAATTTTGAGTCTCGAGGAACTGGTTACAGACCAGGGAGAGATTGCAATAAGTCTTGCTGAGACTCAGGAAGGGGAGATTGTGGTAACTGGATATTCTATGGAACATAGTAAATTCAGTCAGGAAGAGTTGAGAGATGTGTACTTGCATGCTTTTACAGCAAGCAAGAGGTGTGAGAAGAAGGAGCAGAAGACGTTGTCAGCATATTTGAATGGGCATTTAGCTCAAATGCCTGACAGTCTTGAGGAGCTGCTAGTACAAGAGGAAAACTTAGGGTCAAAAGCAGGTGTGGGGGAGACTGCCCAAGTATTTTCTAAGAAATACAAACCTGTGGCTAGAAAAGTTATGCCTGTACTAGGTACCTCACCTGAGGAGTTTAGAATTGAAAGGTGCATTACTGGAGACCCACTGGCAGACATGCCTCAGTTGGATCCCAACCCACCAGAGTTCAAACCCACAGGGAGATACACAGCTGAGTGCAAAGAAGTCATTGACCAAGCCCATGGTGATGGTTTTCTTTGGCCAGAGGAGATGAAAGCAGTACATCACCTTATGATGCTGCAAAACCAGGCTTTTGCATGGGATGACTCTCAAAGAGGCAGGCTGAAGAAGGAATTCTTCCCTCCAGTAATCATGCCAGTAATACCTCACACCCCATGGGTGTTGAAGAACATTCCTATTGCTCCAGGTCTTAGGGATAGAATCTGCAAAATGATAAAGCAGAAGATTGAGGCAGGGGTCTATGAACCCTCTAACTCCTCATATTGCTCCCAATGGTTTACAGTATTAAAGAAGGATGGTGAGAGCTTGAGGATAGTCCATAGCTTGGAGCCTTTGAACAAAGTAACTATAGCACACTCTGGGTTGCCACCAGCAACTGAAGAGTTAGCTAGTCACTTCTCAGGCAGAGCTTGTGGAGGAATCTTTGACTTGTATGTAGGATATGATGAGAGAGTACTAGATGTGCACTCTAGAGATTATACTACATTCCAGACACCATTTGGAGCTCTGAGGTTGGTTACCTTACCAATGGGATGGACAAACTCAGTGCCTATCTTCCATGATGATATTACATTCATCTTGAAAGATGAGATACCACATGTAACTTGGCCATACATTGATGATGTACTAGTCAGAGGACCACCTCATAGATATGAGCTGCCAGATGGAAGCTGCAAAGTCATACCAGAGAATCCAGGCATTAGAAGATTTATATGGGAACACCTGCTCAATGTGAACAGAGTGTTACAAAGAATCAAATATGCAGGGGGGACTTTCTCTGGAAAGAAATCAGTAGTATGTGCAGATGAGATTGTGGTGGTTGGCCATAGATGCTCTTATGAAGGGCAGAAGCCAGAAACCAAGAGATTTGCCATAGTGATGGGTTGGGGTGACTGCAGAGATAAACAGGGTGGAAAAGGCGTTGCCAGCGCCTGGACTTCAAGAGTTGCACAGAAGGGCCAGCAAACAGCTGCAGGTGAGGCATGAAGGCCTCAGGAGAGCCCTGGACTTAGAATCCAAGCTGGAATCCTCAGATGATGAGGAAAGCAAGAGGTTGCATTTGACCCTGTCTATCCAGCTGCAGCTAGTGTTGGACTGATATCCATCGGTCATGAAGGATTCGACGCAAAAGCATCTGCAGCTTTACGTAGTAAAGCATCTACAGTTATTGGCTGCTAGGAGTCACGATGTACCTTGTGCAGATTTGACTGAATATATCGAATTGTTTGTGCATATCTTCAAACTTGAAGTGGTGGAATACCTCAAGCGCAAAGCAGCATGAGGATCAGCAGTCTCAATGGCCACTCCGGCTGACTCAGTGGAGTGCAAAATGAGCATGCACTGATGAGCACCATTAATTGCGGATGCAATGGAGTTGCTTAATGTGCCTTGTCAGGCCAATGAGTCTCAGCAAGACTACATTAGGCATCAGAATGCTGCGAACTGGCAACACATTGTCAGCGGAGTGCCTCAGCAGGCATTGTCTGAGGTAGAGACTGTGACAACAACTCCGGCAGAGCCAGAGGCACTACTTGCAGTGCAAGAGGTTAAAACACCTCGAAAGCAGGTCACTATCAAGGAAGAGGTGGACGAAGTCCACATTCTTGAGAAGCAAACGTGACCACAATGTGTAGTGCGATGCGTCTACCTAGTGGACAACTGGAATGAACATGTTAACTACTAGAGAATACGCAACCAGGACTTGCGCGATCATGGTGAGTCGTTGATTGATGACCAGGGGGTAACCTTTGAAGGGTGTGAGGGTGTAATGCCTGTTGATGACATGTGGTGACAATTTGCAGCTCGAACTGCTGAGCCAGACAGAGATCCGGTGATAGGACCCTATACAGGTTAGGCGCATCAACAGCAGGCTCGGCACCGGCTCCGGAAACCTTGCCGCACTCGTTCCGAACTTAGCGCACGCGTTCTACCTATTTTAAGCCATTTCTGACAGCCGCGCACGGCAAGAAGCAGATCCAATCAGTGATAGCGCCGATCGGCAGACAGAATGACAACTGACAGATGGCATCAGTCACTGACGACAGCGCTTAGCGAGAAGCCTGATGATCTATCAAAAACTGACGGACAGCTTGGCGTTTGACCTTGGCGTCTGACATCGCTTAGCGCCTCGATTCGGCGCCTGACATCACTAAGCACTTTGGACGGACAGAAGGGTGATGGAGTGATGGTTTAGCTTCGCGATCTGTCGCCTGGCATCGCTAAGGCTCTTGAATGGACGGTAGGGATCTGAAACCGTTGGAGCTACCCCTTTGAAATTTT
>QGOA01005273.1:29821-56282 GCA_003313075.1 Termitomyces sp. MG16
GGTGAACTCCTTGTAGTATATATATTACTTACCGACTTGTACATACACCATCGGACGAATAGACCAGAGTTTCCCCCTTTACTTCAGTCTCCCTTACGCTCAAGAGCTCATTTACGCTACGGTCGGCAACGACAAACTCATCGGCAGTTGTAGACGTTCGCCAACACTCGACATACTCGCGCCTTGCAACTATGGCAGGCATTATCGACGCTTAGACTTCGCTAAGCTTATCGTGCTCTTGCCGCTTACCTTTGCCATGTTCACTCACCGCATTTCCTTAGGCGCTTTACCTTAGCGCTTGACACTTGCCGACTCCGTTACCGACTTTTACCCTATTTCACAGACGTGTTCTCTGGGACCTGCCCGGGACTCCTCACCACACTTAAAGCGCGCCCAACGCACACTCTTGGTACGGTAACACAATCACTACATTTGTTACTGACCAAACTTTGGGCGTCATCACCGGGTGGTAGTGATGATAGTAGTGATCACTACAAGAGGAGGGAGCCAAATCGTTGCAATAACGATGGTGGAGGTCATGATCGTAGAAATAACAATTGAGACAATAATAATCATTGTAATGGTGGCAGGCATGGTGGTGGATTACCAGCAGATCAAGAAGTGAGGCAACAGCCCACCCCAAGGCCAGAAAGAATGGCCAATGAACACCTATTTTGCAGTCCTCGGGCATTTTCAATGCCTGCACCGCATGAGTTGCGTGAAACGATGCCTGGAATGAATGAGGCAGTCAGGATCCATATAGATCATATGCATGACCATCTCACTTGTCTGGTGGATGACTCCCTTGGAGTCAGGTTTAAATTTCCTGCTGGGGTAAGTCCCCGCAAATCCAATGGTAAGCACATACGTGCATATGCTGGAGGGCATAGGTTCTCCCAATTGGAGGACTGGGCCATGGATGTCTGCTACCACCTGGCAGCCTGCTGCTATGGTGGAGACGACATGGACCAGGAAAGAATATTTGTGCTACACAAATTTATAGAGGGAGAGGCTTGGAATTGGTTCCATCGCCATGTCCTCCACATTAATCGCGACAAACCACATTGGATGTTTAAAGAAGTCCTGATAGGACTGTATAATTGCTTTGTCAATGCTGCAACAATGCAGGAAGCTCGGGATGCCTTTAAAAAGGCAGTGTATGACACTAAGACTGGTGTCCAGACATTTTATGATGACCTGGTGGGTCATGCACAGAATATGGCCATCTATCCAGACAAATACACCATTCGCAAGACATTCCTGGATGGAATACCCACAGACATGAGGAGAGCGTTAATACGCAACAACAATCTGTCTCCAGAGGTCAATACTGTGACCGAATTTTTGGCGTATGCTATTCGTTTGACATGGACTGCAAATCATTATGAGCAGCGTAGTTCATGCTGAGGATCCATGAACCGTCAGGCAGTGAAGGTGGGGACCTTCCTGGCCAAACGGTTGGAGATGGAGAACAATTGCAATCTGCGATTTGTTGTTTGCAAGACCATTCCTGAAGGCCAACGGCCTTGATCAAAGCCTGCTGAACAATGGCCAGCAAAAGATAGTTGACCCTTGTCAGGTCAAAACCAAGTAGTAGCAAGAGGGGTAGCAGCACTTGCAGTGCGTCAGGCAAGCAAACCCATGGGGGCCCCTGGAGTGGTCCAGAGAAGGCCTGCCAGAGACCCTTTAGCATGCTACAACTGTGGCAGGAGCGGGCACTTCGCTAAGGAATGTCCCGCCCTACCTAAGGCACACATCCAAGTGGCCCATATGGCTGCAGCACCTAGCAATGTCATCAGTGACAACGAGGATGACGAGGTCATTGAAGAAGCGGAGGAAGAGCCGCAAGTAGAGGCTGACAGGTTGGAAGTGGATGATGCCAAGAGCATCCAGATTGATGGTGACGAATACATCGCAGTGGACATGTACAACAGCGACTATTATGCTTGTGATGACAAGAAGGAACACCTGTTTGCACTAACCAAGTGCTGTGGAGATCAGCACGTCCAAATGAGACGCGTAACCCTGCAGAAGGCAACTAGTAAGTTGCAGCGACCACACTATACTTCTGAGGAGAAGGAGTGCTTGGTCACCTATGTTGATGTCAATGAACATCCAGCATGGACATTGTGGGACTCAGGGAGTACCACCATGGGTATTACGCCCCCAGTTTGCTCACGTCAACACAATTCGCGTTCATGAGCTGGAGGAGCCATTGATGCTCCAGCTGGGGACTGTAGGGAGTCGTGCCATGGTGCAGTTTGGCGCTGAAGTAAGAATAAAGACGTCAGGGACATCGACCAAGGAATATGTAGACATAGCAAATTTTGATCGCTACGACATGATCATTGGTACGCTGTTTATGTATAAAAACAAGATGTTGTTGGACTTCATGAACAACATGGTCATTGTAAATGGTATGCCTTTGAAGGCAGAGAAAGTTGTGTTGAACGACACAGATGGTTGTCTGAGGCGCTATCGCGCAACTGAAAAGCGGCATGATGAATGCAACTGACTAGATGGTCGCAAGAAAGCGACTGTACAGGAGGTGGAGGATGAACATGTCCCACCAAAAAGCTTGCCAGTAGATTCGCTGGCTATACTGAGGAAGAGTTTCAAGGAACTCTGAAGGAGGGGAAGCACTGTAGTACTTGGTGTAAGTATTACTGATAGTTCTGGGGCTTTCTTGAAATCTTAGAAAGTAACCTCTAATCCACACTGTTGCTTGATGATAAACTTGGTGTATTGGGTGCTTCTCAGAATATCAAATACTCTGGTGGGCAGTAGAAGGTTCTCAGTCAACTCCAGCCTAAGCAGTTCACTCCCTGGGAACTACCAAGCCTTTGTTTTCCAATAGACTTCCAAGAAGAGGTTCAATAAACTCTAGCCTAGGTGATTCACTCCCTGGGAACCACTGAGCCTTTTTTGCCTATCAAATGCCTGTCTATTCTCTACTAAACTTGGGCTATTTATACTGTTTTTCTGGTGCACAGACCACTATCTACACATGACTCTTTGTTGTCAACTCCCCAGCCTCCAGAACATATTTGATAGTCCAATTTCCCTTTTGGAAGGCATGTTCCGGTGCCACCAGTTCCACCATTCCTCCGGATGTCTCTGATTGCCACTTCTCCATTTGCTTCAGCTCCATTTAGCACAATCCCATTCATAGATCCTTCTTTCCCCTTTTAGCACTTCTCTGCATTCCATGCTTCTTTTGACATCCCTCCATGCTTCTTTTCCTTTTCTCTTTCAGTCATGTCAAATCAGGCATTGTCAGATCTGATCTTGATCTAGATCATCACAAATTGATCCCATTTTGTCACTTCTGCCAGCTCCCATGCTTCCCCTCCCCATTACAGTGGTTGGACTATTGTTGAGTGGATAGCTTGAGCTGGTCCCTGCCCTTTGTTCTGTACTGTCTGTGTATTTATTGGGGTGTTTTTGGAGATATAATTTGTTGAGACTGCTACCAGGAGGCTTACAGTTTTCAGCCTTATAATTAAATGTTTATTTTGACTTCTGGTGCATGTTGTGTCCCTGACTGCTGGTACAGCGTCGTATCAGCACCCAGATGTGATGGGGTGTACAAATGGAAAGCCTAAACAGGCTGTACAGCATAAGAAGGAGCATGGTAAATGCATGGTGGAGTCGCTGGAATGTCAGCTGACTAGCTCTCGAGTGAAGGTTGAGGATCTCATTGAGGACGAGGTATATAGTATGAGGGGAACTGTGGGAAGCACAAGGTCACTCCGGATCAACCAGTGCCTCAGCCAGGAGTGCAATGGGCATACGACCCACGAATGCCATGGGAGTAGAACAAGTTGGTGGCATCAATGGTGATGCAGACTATGCAAAGGGTGCATGCAACCCAGGCGGGAGAAGTATACCGTCATGTATGAGAGGACAAAATTTCCAAAACATTGGATATTGTATTTGATGGACTCTTGCTGAAAGTGAGAAGCATGCAGTCATCGTCAAGTACAACAAGAGTGGTGGAGAGACAACTAGTCATAAGGTTGAATCCAGGAGATCTCACAGAAGAGCATGTACGTGCCTTATGGGAGTGATTTGAACCAGAGGTTCAGCTGCATAGAGCATGGGTAGTAAAAGGGAAAGGTAAGGCTGTGAGCCTTACAGAGGAGGATATTCCTCAATTGTGCCAGCAATGGCAACATGAGTTTGCTGACATTGTCAACAGAACAAAGGAGGAGCTTCCTCTGTGGTGGGAGGTTAATCATGAGATTAACCTCATTGACAATAATAAGCAGTACAAGTATCACTTGCCTCGCTGTCCGCGAGCACTACAGGATCAGCTTCATGAAAAAAACAAACAAATACATAAATGCAAAGTGGTGGGAGCCACAGCTGGCAGTGCAAGCTGCACCGTTACTGTGTATTCCCAAGAAGGATGGGATGTTACGGACTGCGTTGGATGCGCGACAGCACAATGATAATACAGTCAAGGATGTAACACCCCTTCCAGATCAGGAAGTCATACGCAAAGATGTCGCCACAGCAAAATATAGGTTGAAAATTGACCTTACGGACACATACAACCAAGTTTGCATACGCAAAGAGGATATATCGAAGACATTGTTTTTGTCCCTGATGGAGACCTTTGTGAGTAACATCATGCAGATTGGTGATTGCAATGCACCAGCAACATTTCAGAGGTTAATGACCTCAATCTTCCAAGATGTAATCGGGAAGTTCATGCATGTCTATTTAGACAATATATTCATCTTTTCTGACTCCATCAAGGAGCATGAGCAGCACCTACGAGTCATATTCAAACAACTACGTAAGGCTAGTCTCTATCTCAAATGGAATAAGTGCGAGTTGTACACATCGAGTATAGACTGTCTCAGTCATGTCATTGATGAGAAGGGTATTCACCCGGACATGGATAAACTCAATCGAATTCGAGAGTGGCGTACTCCATGCACGTATAATGATATCCAATGATTCGTTGGACTTGTAAATTACATTGGTAACTTTTTGCCAGATATTATGGCATACACTGGACCACTGATGGCCATGACCCAGAATGGGTCCCCGTTTCACTGGAGACCGCTGCATCAGCGGTGTTTTGAGATGATTAAGCGCATTTGCACAAAAACGCCAGTGATCCGGCCAATTAATCCACGCATTGATGAGCCTATTTGGCTCATATGCAACACATTGAAGACTGGGGTCGGGGCCATGTTTGGCCAAGGTAAAACGTGGCAAACTTGTCAACCAGCAGGATTTATGTCCTGTAAGTTTACGAGTTGAAAACACTCGCTATCCTGGAAGCCCTCCTAAAGTGGGAGGATAAGCTGATGGGGTATAAGATCCATATCATTACGGATCACAAGGCACTTGAGTTTTTTAAGACCCAAGTGCATCTATCACTGCAACAACATTGCTGGATTGACTACATGTTGCAATATCAGTTTGACATCACCTACATAAAAGGTGAATTGAACAAGGTGGCAGACTGCCCGTCTCAATATTTCGAGAGTGATACTCGAGATGACATCCATGATGCACACGACTATGTGCAGGTGGACAAACACATTGATCCAGAGGGCAAAGACTTGCCCCTGCATAGGTTCCATAAAATCAAGGAACATACAGTTGAGCTACGTGCCATGCAAGCCCAGGAATCACATTGCAGTAAGCAACTGCAAGAACAGCGAGAAGCTCGCAATATTGAGGTGCAGGTGCTGGTAGATCATGAGATTCCCCAGCCAGGCAAAGAAAGGAGGCAGGAGGTGCACCCTAGTGGTGCAGAAATGACTCTCCAGCAGGCATTGGATGTGCATGACCGTCATTCCATGCCAAGTGACTTAGGCAATGCGCAATTTTGCACATGTATCCAGCAAGGATACAAGGATGACACTCTCTTCTTAGAGATTCTGAATAATATCCAAGCGCATCCGCGCTTCAAGGTAGAGCAGCAGCTTGTCTACCTTACCAGACCCACTGGGTCCACTGTCATCTGCATTCCCTGGAAGAGGTCATTGATCACGACTATCCTGGACCAGGCCCACAGAGTAGTGGGCCACTTCGGAACTCAGAAAATGCTAGACTATGTGCGACGCTAGTACTGGTGGCTGCAAATGGCCAAAGAAACGAGCCAATTCTGCTTGATATGTGAGCTTTGTCAACAGTCAAAAGTACCGACACTGAAGCCACCGGGGAAGCTTCATTCGCTTTCTATACCGGTCAAACCCTGGGATTTGATTGGGATGGACTTTATAGGTCCGTTTCCCAAGTCGAAGGGTTTCAACTACCTCTGGGTAGTAATTTGCAGAATGACCAGTATGGTCCATCTCATTCTGGTGAGAACCACCATGACAGCTTCAGACTTGTCGTGGATCTATCTCAAGGAGATAGTACACCTTCATGGATTGCCAAGTTCGATCGTCAGCGATCGAGATGCTAAGTTCACTTCCAAATGGTGGAAGGAGCTGCACAAACTGCTTGGAGCAAAGCTGCTCATGTTGATGTCATTTCATCCACAAATGGATGGTCAGACAGAACACACAAATAGAAATATCGTGCAAATATTGTGAGCATTTGTACGTCCTAATCAGAAGGACTGGGTGGATAGATGTCCACTTGTTGAATTTGCGATAAATGTGAGCATCTCTGAAACCACAGGGTATTCACCTTTTGAACTCATAAATGGCTACATGCCATCCATGATTCGTGAACTTTGCACTGACAAAGCTATTCATGTCAGAGTAAAGCAGTTTGCGTGCAATGCACTAAGGAACTTGGCAGAGGCTCATGATGTGATTATAGAATCGCGCGTCTGGCAGACAAAACATGTGAATAATTGCAGACGTGAAGACCCAGACATTGAGAAAGGGAACCTAGTGTACCTTTCAACAAAAAACTTGAACTTGCCAAAAGGCAGAGCAAGCAAGCTGTGTCCGAAGTGGATTGGACCATATAGAGTCCTCGATGCAGAGCCAAGCACATCTAACTATGTGCTGGAACTGCCCCAGGCGCTGCAGGCACACAGGATAGTCCCTAAGTTCCATGTGTCGCTGTTGCGACCATACTTGGCCAATAGTGACGTGCTCTGTCCTAATCACACTACCCCAGAACTGTATGACTTTGGAACTGGTGATGACCAGGAATGGTTCGTAGATGACCTCATAGGTCATAGGTGGATAAGGGGAAACCTTGAATTCAAGGTAAGGTGGAGCCTAGGTGATACTACCTGGGAATCACTAGCGAACTGCAAAGATCTTGCAGCAATGGACAGGTACCTAGAGCTGCAGGGTGTGAAACACCCTCAACAGCTAGCAAAACATGCATAATGTGCATGTGGTGGTGAAATGTGGACAAAGTCCACTTTGATGGCTGGTTGAAGACCGGGTGGTGGCTATTTGTGGTTGTTTACACCACTGGCAGAGTTAGGAGATTTTTTCTGCTTTTCTCCCTCTAAGTCCCAATACACGTCGCTAGCGTGTTCATTGTAATGGCCTATTGGGGGCCACAAAAGAGTACTCAGAGCCTACAAGGCTCTAGTGGCAGGGGGAGACCCCAAAATATACAAGTGCGAGATTACCAAGGGCAGCCACCGTATCCGGTGGCGAGCCAATACCAGACTGCAGGCATGGCCTATCCAGGCTGCAAAGAACCGCTTCCATACCAGACCCCCCTCCACTCGCAAGAGATGGAGGTCAATGATGAGGAGCGCTATGAGCGCTCGAAGAACAGCACATGCTCAGAGCGCTATTATCAGGTTCCACCAGCGCACTCGCAGGCATCAATTCCAATGTATGTGGGTGTGGTGATGGGACTGCCATCTGTACCGTGGGTGCATTGTCCCATGGTAAAACCATATATGGAGCCTGCGCCACCAGCGCAGGAGCTAGCAGTGTCTGATGCACTCCTGAGCAGATTGGAAGCAGTGGGACAGCCGGTCCCTGCAACTGCGTCCTTTCTGCAGGACAGTCTGGCCGTGATGGTAATGGAGGGGTTGCTTGACCAGATCGAGCTGATGAGGAGGCAGCACATTGTAGCGCTGGAACAAATTGAACGCGCGTCTAAGCACAAAGTGTCTATGTTTGAGGAATCGACCACCAAGGTCAAAAGGGCCAAATATCAGCCCAGTCGACCGGTCGACCCTCCATGGGCTAGATTGCCATTGGCTGCGCAATTTGTGTGCCCTGAGCAGCCTGCTCAGCCTGTTGCCTCGTCTTCACGGCTACCCGCTGTGGCCCCTCAGAGCCAGTCAGAATCGCTGGCTATCGTCAGTAAGCCTCTGGCCAACCTGTCCTTGGGCCAGCAGGAACCCACATCGTCTCAGGCCCCATTTATGGGGTCCAAATCTGTTACCATGGCGCCTCAGGTGCCAACTCTTAATACGTCCCACGCTGAGTTGGGAGGGAGAACTCTGGCACAAAATGCGCCTGCCCCTCCGGTAGCTCAGCCACAATCTGTTACGTCTGCCCTGGCAAAGTCAGGGCTGCAAGCTGCCTCTTGATGCCTCCAAATTGGAGGTCATAGCCTTCCCTGCTGGCATTCCTGCACAAGCAGGAGAAGTCCAGATGCTGTTTATGTTGCTGGTGTTTGTACCGGCCCTGCCAGAACATTATCCCATGGTCGTTTTAACCCCAGACCCCTGCACACCAGAACAATATGATGGTCTGGTGGCGACCTTGAGAGGGAAACCCGTGCCTGGAAAAGGCAAAGCACCAGTAGCATCCTTGTCCGACAAGAGCGACTATGGAAAGTTGAGCTCGGAGCAGGAGGAGGATGGGGAGGAGGGGGAATTGGCAGCGGACCAATTCCAACTATAAGCGCATCACAAAGAAGAAGGCAAACCACGCCAAGGAGCTGCAGGCCCTGAAATATAGGGCTGAGGATGAGTTCTCAGGGAGAATCCCTGATGGCTTGGGGGTGAAGGTGTGGGGGCTGCTTGATATCAAGCGAATGAATTCATGCTTTAGAGGAGCACTCAGCCATTGCACATATTATTTGTATGCCACAAATACGGTGCTGATGGGAGCTGACGCCAATAGAGCGGCGTCGTATGAGTATTTCTCTGGCCAGCGTGCCCACATCCTGGGTATGATTGTGTACAAGCACGCTCCACGCAGTCTTCCCTGTACTCCGTTAGAGCTGGACTGGCTCTATAAATATTATATGAACATTCATGTCCTGTGTCGCAACAGAATTGTTGCCTACATGCTGATCACAGAGCTTCAGATGTTTGCACAGCGAACAGTTGAGGCTCTGCATGACTGAACCATGCAGCTTCTGATGAAGGAGCCTCAATACCAGGACCTTGTCAACCTGATGCAGGGCCCTGATGACCTTGCTCTTGTCGAGCAATGACACATCCTGGGGTGCTTTCTGCACACAAAAGATGATGGGTCCATGGTGCTGCACAAAATGTGTGCTCAAGATCCAGCCACACCGTTTGACTTGGACCAGCTGGCACAGTACGCACTGGTCTTTGGTTGGCCCAGGCTGGAGAACACTTATCAGGGCATCGCGGTGGATCACGCCTACCGCATGCATGGGTGGACCCTCTTTGGGTTCACCTTATGTTGAGCTCTATGCGCTAACAGCGCAGCCAAGCCCATGATTGTGCAGCACATGACCCTTGTTGTGGCCTGTCCGGGGCTGTATCAAGAGGCAATTGCCTCGTATGACGCCATGTTTCCCGAGCAACCATTTGAGCCCCAGCATGGGCCAAAGCTCAAAATTCACCAAGTTCACATGCCCAACAACCAGGCACGGAACTTCTCTGACGACGACATGTTACACGTCCTTCTACACAACCAGATTCTGCTGGACTGGGTGGACCATGTCTACACTTATGGCATAGTCTGTTTTATCTTGAATGTTATACCTTTTTGATTCTGGCGTCATATGCGCACCTGTCTGATAAGAGACTGCATTCTTTTGTGTTCAGGCTACACAACTATGTCGCACATGACACTAACATTTTGCAGCAACGCAAAGTGCGTATTGGCCTGTTGTTTGCACTTTTGTGCAGCCATCATTCCACTCCAACTCCCTTCCTTAGACTGAGTATTCGGTCTCATTGGGGGGTATGTAACGGAGTCACACTTGTTACTAGTGTCAACAACGCTATAATCATTCATTCGAGTATTATATAAGACAACATCTTGTATTCACTCTAGTTTTAGTCAATCCAATACTGCGGTCTGATTCAGCACTGTGTGAAACACACAAGATAGTTCTAACTTGTAACCAATGGTTACAATAATGTACCTTTTACTTGGGGAGAAGAACAGTGCTCTGCAATGGCACAAATGAAAAAGTTGCTAGCAGAAAGTGCTCCTTTAAAGCCCATTGACTATGAGTCAGGAGGTGCAGTAGTTCTGTCAGTGGACACATCCTGGATGGCAGTGGGTTTTGGAATCTTCCAAGAAGATCCAAACAATCCTAAAATGTGCACTTGTGCCAAGTTAGGATCTATCACCCTGAATGAGAGAGAAGCTAGATTTTCTCAACCAAAAAGAGAGCTGTATGGTCTCATGAGATCTCTGCTAGCCAACAAGTATTGGCTAGTTGGTTGTAGAAAACTAGTAATAGAGGCAGATGCCAAGTATCTGAAAGGGATGCTAGGGAATCCAGGAGTAGGACCCAATGCCACTATCATGAGATGGATTGAGAATGTCCTACTCTACCACTTTATCTTAAGGCATGTACCAGGCAAAACATTCAGTGTGGATGGTCTGTCAAGGCAGCCTAAGCAGCCAGGAGATGAGGAGTACCCACCAGTTGATCCTGAGTTAATGGATGAACCTAAGTCTATGAACTATGAGTATCCAGACAAGATCAATAATGTACCTGGTTGGGAGGACTGGGAACCTTTGGAACTTGAAGAGTTTGCAGACCAAATTGATACTAGAGGGGGCTATCTGAACATAGTAGCTACCAAGGTATCAGACTTTGAGCAAGAACTTAGTAAAGCCAGGTCCCATGAGCAGGAACTCAGGGACGGAATCTTGAGTCAAATCCCAGAAACAAGCATGAACCCAGTAGCAGTCTTAGCTATGACCATGCCTCTGTTACCAGTGGAAGACCAAAAAGTCAGAGTATAGGACACACAAACCTACCTAGAACACAGGAAAGGTAGTGAGGGTGAAGACTGGGATAATCTGCTACCCACTGTTGGGAGTTGGTTGCAAGACCCAGGAACAGAACCCAAGAATCTACAAGGCTGGGATCTAGAGAAGTTTAAGAAGTTTGCTAGGCAATTCTTCTTTGACAAGAAAGGGAGATTGTATAAGCGCTGTCATGAGGAGAAACATAAACTAGTAGTCCAAATTGATAGACAAATGTTCATGCTTAAATCAGCCCATGATGCCTTAGGACATAGGGGAGCCTATGCTATCAGGATGCTTATACAGGAGCGTTTCTGGTGGCCTGGCATTGAAGGAGATGTACAGTGGTATGTTGGGACTTGTCACAATTGTCAAATCAGACAAAAGACAGTAGTCAACAGGGAACCAACTGTAACTTATACTCCCTCCATCTTTCAAACAATTCACATTGATACCATGCACATGACACCAGCATCTAATGGCTGTAAATACATAGTACATGGCAGATGTGCCTTGTCTTCTTGGATGGAAGGTAGACCCCTGAGGAAGGAGAACCATAGAACTATTGGTCAATGGTTGTTTGAGGATGTGATTTGCCACTGGGGCTGCATTGCAGAAATCATCACAGATAATGCTGGATAGTTCAAGCAGGTCACTGCCTGGTTGGAAAAGAAGTATGGGGTTAGAGGTATTACTATCTCTCCCTACAACTCACCAGCTAATGGTAGAATTGAAAGGCCTCATTGGGATGTCAGGCAAGCTTTGTTCAAAGCCTGTGAGGATTGCACCAAGTGGTTCTGGTTCTTCTACCATGTAATGTGGAGTGACTGCATAACCATTAGGCAGAGATTTGGATGTTCACCATACTTCATGGTCACTGGTGCTCATCCTACTCTACCCTTAGATCTAGCAGAGGCCACCTGGCTGGTAGAATTACCAGAAGGACCTCTGACTACTGAGGAGTTGATCAGATATCGTGCTAGAGCTCTAGCCAAACACCATCAACATGTAGAAGAAATGAAAGAGTGAGTTGGGAAAGCTAAGCTCCAATGGGCATTGAAATTTGCAGAAGAGCATAAAAGCTCAATCAAGGATTTCAATTTCAAACCATTGGACTTAGTACTAGTCAAAAACATGACTACAAAAAGTTCATTCAGTGCTAAGATGTTGCCATGGTTTCATGGGCCTATGGTAGTAATTGCCAAGACTCAGGGTGGTAATTATATTGTAGCAGAACTAGATGGGTCAGTTTGGCAAGCCCAAGTAGCTGCTTTTTGAGTTGTACCTTACAAGGCTCACAAAAAGCTAATTTTGCCTCAGGGCATAGAGAAATGGGTGGATATTACACCTGCTAAGCTAAAAGAGCTAAGGGAAGAACTACAAAAACCTACAGAGCTAATCACCAAGGACATCTCATTTGGCACAGTAAGGCTTCATGAGCCCACTGACCAGGAGTTGGGTCTATCTCCAACTGATTAAAATCCAGAAAGATGAACTATATTTCTAAAAGAAATAACAATAGTTCAGGCCTAGGCAGGACTTAACAGTATAAGGAGAAAAGGTGTGGGCAGTAGGAAGAGGCACTCAAGAAAGGTACTAGTCTAGTCAGGCTAGCTACCACTCAAATACTGAAAAGTTCCTTGGTTTAAGTCCATAAACTAATTAAGTTTACAATGGGACATAGGTACAATAATGCCGATGTGCAAGTTAAAAACTAAAAAGTTATGGCTTAATAAGGATTAGTGTATGGGCATAAGGCACCGACGTTCTAGTACGAACCTAGTCCGTGATCTAAGAAAGAGTCAAGCATTGACGCAATATGTCAAACACACGAGTTCAAAACCAGGCAGGGGACAAAAGTTCTACATAGACATGGGCATGGTGTGCCAACATGCAAGTTCGAACCCAGCAAAGAACTAAAAACGTTGACTAAAGTAGTAGACGTTCAAGTTTGAAACTGAGGAAAGGACAAACTAAGCACGAGGTACTGATGCATGAGCGTTTGAATCTCAAAAAGGGGGAGAAGACAAATAAATTTGAAAAAGAAAAGCAAAACATGTTAAACAAGTCATAAATCTTAAAAAGACTTAAAAACCACACGCTTTGGATTTTAAGGAATTTATTGGGTACTGCAGAATAAGGAAAAAGGGGGGGGAGAACTATTTTAAGGCTAGGCTAAGCAAACACACAACCGGTGTTTGCAACAGGAGAGCTGTTTATAATGCCACGGTGTCTTTGGTTCCCTCTTGCTGGAGGTCCTGAAATTTGACGTCCGATTCATCATTGCCTGACTGCAAGATAAGCAGATCAGCAAAAGGACAAGCATCAAAATTGAGTAAGGACAGACTGGCAGCAAAACCTGAAGCGCGTGCAGCAACGAGCTGGCTTGGTCAACCTCAGAAGGTCTGAGAGCTTTGCTAAGATGTGTGTGATGCTCCAAAATCATCTTGAAGGTCTGGAGTGCCAAGTCGAGCTGGTAAAGTTGATGCTGCATGGCGGCATTGACAGCATTACAATGCCTCTGCAGCTTGGCCAAAGGGACAGAATCGGTATCGTCAGTCAGCTGGATGGCCTTGAGGACCTGGTTGACCTCAGAGAGCAATGCCAGCACAGCCTCACTGCCAGGAACATGGCTAGCTGCAGTAATAGGAGAGAGGATCAGAAAAAAAAAGGGATAACAAATGCTATCAGAGAAACGGACCAAGTGATGACTGGACCTTGAGTTTCTTGGCCTTGGGTTTGCTCTCAAGCTCGACCTGAGGAGGGGGAAGGGATAATGTTAACATATCCAAATGGCGTACAACTAAGTCAAGCTTGCGAGCTGAGACTTATGTTAGCACAGCATTTGGTGGGATGAGCAGCCAGCATACCAAGCATCTTGACATCTTTGTCCTGAGCTTGGCGCTGGGCCTACAGCAGCAAAGAATGAGGACTGAGAAGGGGCTACAAGCTGAAAAGGAGCTTACCTCCTCACGCTCTCTTTTGAGTCTCTCATGTTGCCTGGTAACGATGAGGGTGTTGGCAAAGGAAAAGAAAGCTTTGATGTCACCAGAATCATTGGCCACACCATGGTCAAGGGAAGGGAGAACCTCAGAAAGAGCCTCACAGAGGCCTTTCTGTTCTGAGAGACGAATGAAAGTACCTTCATCAGAAAAACACTGGGGAAAAGTAAGGAAGAGAAAGTGCGGAATAAAAGGGTGGATGTACCCAGCCAGTTCTACCAAGGAAGCAAGCGCGGTCAGCAGGAGTGCCAGGAAAAGACTTGGCTGTGGCACAAAGACCCATGGCTGCCTCAGCAAACCATGGGTATTTGAAGACCGCTGTTATAACCTTGTTGCCATCACGCTTAGCAGCGTGCTGGAACAGGCCATAAAAGTCAGTCGGAATGGGCATAGGCTGAGGCGGTGCAGCAGCAGGTTTAGGAGGGGAAGTCATGATGACAACCTGAGGATGGGTTTTGGCAGTGGCCATTTTGCGAGGTGCAGTGGGAACACCAGAAGGAGCCATGGTACCTTGGCAGACCCTCTGGTGGCTCTTAAAAGGGACAGGATAAAGAGTGACAATCGAGCGTGAAAGAGAGGGTTTGGAAAAGATTTTTCTACCTACTAAAAGGAGGAAGAGGATTTAAAATTGGCTAAAGGCGACAAGGTCAATCATAATCTGACTCACCGAGCTGTCTGAGATGGCTGAGGACAGCCATTTTATGGTGCAGGGGAGGTGATATGTCTGCCTCACTTGAGGCAGACAACAGAGCCCAAAAATCCCAAAAATATCCAAATAAAAAGGCTGAAAACTGTAAGTGTAAGTAAGAGTCATAAACTGTAGACTCAGGGCAAAGCTCACCAGAAAGACCAACCCCAACCCAGGTAATGGGCAACTCGCCAGTCACTGAGCAGTAAACATGTGCAGGAAGGATTGCAATCAACAATTGATGAAAGGGCAGCAGCTGATGGGTGGCGGTGCTCAGCAAACACCAGACCTCGGCATAAGATCTGAGATCACATCATCTATTGAGCACGCCCGTCAATCTGTCGTCCCGACCTCAAAACTCGTCGTACTCCTGTGTCACCACTCCTCACCATGATCAACCACGTACCCAAAACCAGAGGATTGAGTAAGGGAACGAGGGAGGAAACGAGAGGCTGAGACCAGGGAAGGATAGGCTGGAAGAGTAGGAAGGTTTAGCCAGGAGGAGGGGTAACTACGCGCACCGAGGAACGGCAAAACCATTAGCCACCTGCCCGGGCTCGGTAACGCAATAACCGACAGCCTGGGCATGGCGACGTGATATGTTGGCAGCAAAACATGCAAGGAACACAATGGTCCATGTTTATCTAGGTATATTCAATATAGTCAATTATACACGACTGAGGATAATTATTTACGCATCGCGTGTTTATCTAGGTTCTTGCTTAGACATAGCTGAACCAACTGGTAACAATTACAACACACTTTTTGGTTGTTCCTCAGTTGTGTGTTGTCAGGCTGACAAAGCTCTCTGAGATGCAAAAGGCCATAAAAAACTGTGAGTAGGAGAGAGACAAAAAGGAGACTGTTGTGCTTGGTGCATGGGTTTGTTCTGTTTATGACTTGGAGCAAGTTGTCCCTGGACAGTGGGAGTTTTCTGCAGGTAGGTATTGACCTCATTCTCATAAAGCTAGCAAGAATATTCTGGATGAGGCTAAAATGACAAATTTCTCTAACTTGAGGATAATATATTTCAAGTTAATTGCAAATGCCAGAAAGATAAGAGCGCACTGAGCAAGGTTCAATATGGTGAGACATGTATACAATATAGAAAGACAAAGTATCTTGAGTAGGTTTGATGTCCATGTCATGTAGTTGAACGAAATTCAAATAGAAATTCAATGCAGAGCAATAGGAGAGATAAGTGCTGGCATCCATGTATATGATTCATTATGAAAAACTTACTAACATAATCAGACAGGCTGCTATCAGCATCTTTGGGCAAACCAAACCTTTCTATTGTTCAAACAAGAAAATTACTTCCCTAGCAATATGTGAAATAGTTTCCAAGATCTGATATATAGATGGAGCTATCTTGATAACAAAAAGAATTAGTCAAAACACATCTTATAGATCAATTAGGGCATATCTCTTCAGATTTCCCTCTGCCAGGTGATTTACAATCACCATGTGATCATCATTTTTTGGGGCTTATTGAGACTTTATATTCAGGGATGGGTTGGATTAAAGGTTCAGGGAGGGGGTTATCATGCAGGACCACTCTAGGAGTCACTCAGAATTGTCATTCTACAATTCTATTGGTAGTTTTTATTTTATTTTATTATTATTATTTTTTCTTTTGCTTCCCTCTCATTTTGCATCACATGTCCACATTCTTACTCTTCCACTGCTTTGTTCAAGGGAGGGTGTCAAGAATTGAGGGTGCGCTCTCACAGTGTCAGCATGGGAATATTTTTGTTGCAGTTGTAGATACACGTCGCTTATAGTTTTTGTCTTCTTTACCCACAAAGACATGCTTATTCAAGTCCTTACCACTGAGTCTAACCGCCGGCTGCAACGTGACTACTAGCGCCTCCAACGAGGCTTTGACATTCTGAACGTAGTTTCTTGCCAAAATTTTATTGTGAATTGAATTCTATAGAGAGGGTCGGTCTTCATTTCATTCCCTACGAATCTGTCTAATCAGTCCACACTATTGGAAATATTAAAGTATTGCTACTGTCAAGTTCCAAAACCAAAGTACAAAGACACAAAGAAACCAGTATCTGCCACACCTGGTACTTGTCCCGTCAATGTCATTCAATGCTTCATCAGCTGTTCTTGGTGATTTGTGTGCACAGAATTGTACTGACACGGAATGGGCTGTTTGGGAGCAGAAAGATCATGGAACTATGTCCTCAGACCGCAATAGCACACCCTGGCACCATCGCAAATCCTTCGATATAGCCCAAACGTTTTGGCCGCCGAAAACCCTCGCGAGATAACTTTTGGATGTGTGTTTTTCGAGTATTTTTACGTCCTGAGGATCAACTTTGGAGTCAGAGATGGAAACCTTGCCTCGTTCGACTCTATTATATGTGATTTGTGTTTGCTTGTCCGTGATTTGTGATACTTCGACTATTCTAGATATATAGGCGCCAGAAGCAATCACGTGTTTAAAAACCAATTCCGCAGCTCTAAGTTTCTCGATCAGATCATTGATGATTGCGCCACTGGGACTCAATTTAATATAAGCGCTCGTGGACTCATGACGGCGAAGGCCTGTTTTTCTGTTGACAATACTTAATTTATCATCAACAGATGATGCGTGTTTTCATTTGTGGACTAGACAACACATCCAATAGTTGATAGGTCCCTTGTTCCTTCCGTGACAATCGATAAGGACCAACAAAGAAATGTTATCACGTGTGGAGGACATACAACGATTCTCATTCCATCGATCCTAGTATTATCTACACTGGCAGAATGTCAGATATCCGCTCAACTCGAAACCATAGAGATCGTCCTGTGATCAAACTCCCGAGCGTTGAGTTTTGCCCGAGTTGCAAATGCGATGATTGTATGTCGATCAAGAAATTCAATCGTTGCGAAAACTGTGCTTGCGATAGATGCAATTATATCTCTTTATCAACACGCGACACTACATCGACGGTGTCTACACGAAACCCTCGTACCTATGCAACTCCTCAGAAAGCGAGGATCCAAGGATCTACTGCCTCTACTCAGTCAAAGGAAGCAAGCGGCAAGGCCATGATGGAGGCAACCGATTACGAGTTTCCCCAGGGAACAACTCTTTTCTGTCTCGTCACCCTTGGCTTCAGAGCTTCTGATAAAGTCCAAATTTGTCACGTTGTACCTAGGGCTTTGGACGATGAAATCGTGAGTTTGTTGTTCCTTCTTCTTGGACTTCCATCATTGCTCACCAGAATGAACCATGAATAGCTGACGAAACTGGAATATTGGTGGGGATACGCCTATCAAGGACTCTTTCTTGATACGAGATACAACATGTTTGGCTGTAGGTTAAAGACTATCTAATCATATCTTCTCCTGCGCCTTACTTAGAAATTTCGACTCTTTATAAGTAGTTCGTGACCTTCACCGCTCGTTCGATGCCGACAAATGGGGACTTCTGCCGCTTGACACTCATCTCATTGAGATCATGATGGCCTGGTCTCCTTGCTCCCCCACAAGATTGGCAGTACGCCTTTTCTTCATCGGGATCTAGACTTGTCATATTTTACTCTTCAATAATTATAGGCTGTATATGGCAACCAAAAGGCCTTTGAATACCTGTTCCTACCATTGCCTACAATGGAGCGCGCTACCGTCACAAGGATCAATGAGAAAAACCTCGCAGAGCGCGCGTCAAGAACTAATCCACCCACCCATTACTTCTTTCCTTTTGAAGAACTCCCCATCCTTAAGTCTCACATCCACCCTCATTTTGCTATCTTCAACCTCATGGATAAAGTGGCACGGCTCAAGGTTACCGATGATCATCTTTCAACAATCTACAGCTTGCAAACAAACTCCAACGCGGGATTATCGTTCCTTCTCTGCAAGGTATTGTACAATACATGGATGGATTCTGTACCTGCCACCTTTGTCAGGCGAAAGGCTGGTCAAGATGACTCTACTGATAAGCCTGTGTCATCGCAAGATTTTTTATCCCAACCCCCAAGCTCATGTGAACAAGCCGGATGCAACACAGCTCTTGACAGTCAACGGCCAAGAACTCGCTCAGCCAGCCGCGTACATAGATGTCAAAAGAGTGTGGGGGGATCGGATTGAGAAGCTTAAGGTCAGTTCCATGAAGCATCACTCCTGTACAGATGCGAGGTAATCTCCATTAAGGAAGAAGCCTTCTCGAAGTCAAGTGTATCGTAGCGTTCTGTGTATTTTGTTTGCGTCGCCAATATCAACAATATCCACCATATATACCGCTGACATCAGTCTTCTCTTTGAGGCATGCAAGGGATTTTTGCAATAGTGTTTCATCTACAAAAATGACGGCTCCATGGATGGCTAGGTGAACATACTGCCCACGCAGATATTGAGTTGCCGGTCAGGTAGGCAACAGGTATGGTGATGCCACCCAGGTGCAAGACACCTACTGTGGTTACCATTTATGATACATCCCATGCACTGGAGTGCCTATCAAGTTGAACTATACATACGCCTGGCTTGCCAGGGAGTCGTCATGTACTTATATAGTGTGCATGCCAGCATCAATACATACCCGTTGCCAGACTGAGATGTCATGTGCATGAGCAGCCGACCCCGACATCGTGATGCATAATGTGGTACAGTAGAATAGTAATGCAATACCTAGTGTAACTTGTATGATGCGATTGATGCATTAGTAAGGCAAGAAAAGAATTACTAAAACACGGCAATACCGAGATTTGAACTTGTGCACCACAAACCTGAACACATTATAAATAACAGCACTAACCATTCAATTAAGTTGCCTCAGTAACTAAGGTAAAAGAGCGCATGTAGTAAAGGGGAGACAAGCTCCCCTTAATAAATATCCCTGTCCTAAGCCTTAACCAAACCTCTAACTAACTACCTAACACTAACAAAACCCTAACAACCCTAACCAAGGCCTAACCAGCTGACTGGTGTGAGCACTAGACAGGTCTCGCAACAGTATCTATATACCGTAACTTACATTATTTTACATGGCATCGTGGTCTATTGGTTATATCGTTGATTTCCTGCTTATTTATACAAAAGATCCTCCATTCAATCCCTTCTTGATGCATTTTTCTGCATTTAGAAATTGAGTAATGCATCACTGACCATAAATGCATAACTGATGCATTAGTTATGTGTAAGGTTACAGAAAAAATTGCATTACCATTGTGATGCATTAGTTATATCTACGTTACAGGGGAAATTGCATTACTATTTTACTATAATTCTACTGTATATTGCATTAGGATGTTGGGGACAGGTGGCATGAGATGTGATGACCTTGTTGTTGCCAGCAAAATCAACAGCCAAAAAACCTTGACTATCTGTGAGCACAAGCCAACAATGCATCATTACATTTGATCTCTCTCACAGACATAGTTGGACACAAAATTTTTATTTATAATTCTGCATATCCTAGCATCTCTTCTAGACTATTGGCACCTTTGTCCATCCTGGGGGCCCAATTCATCAAACTCTGGTTCACTTTCCCACTCTTCATCCTCCTATGTATACATCCTCCTTCATTGATCCATGGAATCTTCATATCATAGTCTGCTTTCTCAACCTCAAATGAATTCTCTAAGGGCTCATTCTGTAGTTCTTCAACTTCATTTTTGTCTTCTTGCTCTTGCTGGTCTGGGTGTAAGTCTGAGCAATGTCTATTGTGAAGGAAGCAGTTTGTTTCCTCATGAACACTCTCCTATATTTACTAATTAACCTACCCTCAATACATGCCTCATGCATATATATATTCTACTGGAATCCATACACACCCTCAGTCAAGTACACAAAGACTGAGGATAAGTAATGCACATATGGACTATATACTCACACCTACCATAGTTATATGTACTTACTCATATGTGTCTTAGGTAGGTTCAGAAGTCAAGTACATGAAGACTGAGGTTACACATACTTACTCATGTGTGTCTTAGGTTGTAACAGATTATGGGCATGTGCTGCTCTGTACACTGAAGTATGAGTTGGCAACCAGGACCTGTGTTTTTTCTCTCTCTGCAGACCAACTGTCTGATATTGGTGGGCTACTGCCCTGATTGTGTCTGATTCTCAAGTGTGTTGCATCATGTATTAGTTGCACTGAGGACACATGCTGTTTTGGGTGCTCACTGTCTTGTTTCTCCTCCTAATCCCTACTATTGCCTCAACTGTTATGACTGATGAAAGTCTCAGGAAACCTCTCCATGGTTGCTCCTTCATGGATCTTGATCTGCTGGACCCCCTGCCCCTGGCATTCTCTTATAGAGAGGCCCTCTACAAAGATGACAGACATGGCAGAGAGGACTCTGAGCAGGAAGAAGAATGTGAGAGAGAGTTTCTGCCTGCCTGGGACTCAGAGCTCTCAGATAAGGCCATAGAGGTCAGGGATTGCATTTACACCACCATCCTGAGACCTCCAGTGAGCATGGAGAAGATTTGGGCCAGCCAGACACACTGCAAATGCCTCCCCCTGGCCTTTTTAAGATGCAATCCTGGAGCACCTCCATGACTTCAAGGACATCTTTGCCAAAGCCTCATTCAATTCCCTCCCAGAGTGCAAGCAGTGGGATTATTGTAACATTTTGCCTAAAATGGAACATGTTGGAATTGCACTCAACAAACCAGTTGGACTACCTGTCCCATTAGAACAAACATCATTACTATACTGTGACCTGTTATGCAGAGTAGACAAGGCTCTGGTACTGCCAGTCATCATAGCAGGAACCTGAACTGCTACATATCCCCCTCATGTTTGAGGCCTGAGGTATCAGTGTGCATCAACTAGCTACACCAAGAATAGAACACAAATCTCAGTGTTCCACCATATGGAACATTTTGCCTAAAATAGAACACATCAGAATTGCACTCAACAAACCAGTTGGACTACCTGTCTCATCAGAACAAATATTGTTACTATACTGTGACCTGTTATGCAGAGTGGACAAGGCTCTGATACTGCCAGTCATTTCCATAGTGGGAACTCAAACCACTTTATAAACCCAAACTACTACAATTATGCCATCAAGCTCCTACCAGACTCAAAGCCAGCCAACTGCAAGGTTTATCTGCTTGCACCAAGGAAGCAGGATGAACTGGATGTATTCCTCTGAGAGAATCTAAAGTCTAGACAAATTTGTCTCTCAAAGTCACCAATGGCATCCTCAGTGTTTTTTATCAAGAAGAAGGATGGCTCTCTTCGACTGGTCCAGGACTATCATGTGCTCAATGCAATGACTGTCAAAAACTACTATCCACTCCTCATCTCTGAGCTGATCAATAACCTCCAGGATGCATGTTACTTTACCAAGTTGGACATTTACTAAGGCTACAACAACATGTGCATCCAGGAAGAGGATGAGTGGAAGGCAGCGTTTTGGACCAATCACAGGCTGCTTAAATCCCTGGTAATGTTCTTCAGACTCATCAACAGCCCTGCCACCTTTCAGACCATGATGAACAATATCTTCTGGGACCTCATTGCAGATGGGGTTGTGTGCATATACTTTGACAATATTCTCATCTATACTAAGACCTTAAAGAAGCATCATCAAATTATTTGCATCATCCTGGACTGGCTCTGCCAGCACCAGCTCTACCTCAAGCTGGAAAAGTGTGAGTCTGAGCAGACCCATATCAAATACCTTGGGCTCATCATCTCTCATGGTGTGGTGGAGATAGACCTGATAAAGATGGCCAGAGCCCCAGAACAAGAAGGAAGTACAAGCCTTCCTGGGATTCACCAACTTCTACCAGCAATTCATCCAGGACTTTTCCTATCATGCATGCCTGCTCTTCAACCTCACAAGGAAAGATGTAGTCTGGGCTTGAGGAGGTGCAGAGCAGCAGGTGTTCAAGGCCCTGAAGTCTGCTATCATCTCCAAGCCCATGCTCCTCTTCTCCAACAATGACCAGTCATTCTGCATCAAGGCCAACAGCTCTGACTTTGCTACCAGCACAGTTCTGTCCCAGCAGTCCTGGAAAGAAGTAAGTAGCACCATGTTGCCTTCTACTCCAAGAGGCTTAATGCCATGGAATGGAACTATAAGATCCATAACAAGGAGATGCTTGTGATCATCTGATCCCTGGAGGAGTAGCATCACTTCCTAGAAGGGGCCTGGCACAAGTTTGAGGTCTGAAAAATCTGGAGTATTTTCAGATGGCCAAGAAGCTTAATTGCTGCTAGGCCTGGTGGTCTTTGTACCTAGCCAACTTTGACTTTTTGCTGCACTACAAGCCCAGTTGGAGCATGAGGAAGCCCAATGCCCTCTTCTGACATGCATACCATGGTTTTGGCATGGGAGACAATAAAAATATCACCCTCCTGCATCCAGTGCTGTTTGTCATCTGTGCCTTGGAGGGGGTCACAATTCAGGGAGACAAGATCAACATCACTCAGGACATTCATCAGAGAAACTAGAAGGGCCTGCATGAAGACTCCATTGCACAAGCTGCCTTGGCTCTGCATGTAGGATGCCCCTTGGCCATGAAATCTATGCACACCAATGAGTGGAGGCTCTAGGATAGGCTCCTCACATTCTGCAGCTGCATCTATGTCCCAAACAACTCTGACTTCCAGCACTGCATTATTGAATAGCACTACAACTCCTAGATTGCAGGGCATCCCAGCTCTTGGAAGATGTTGGAACTGGTCTTCCAGAACTACTGGTAGCCACAGATGTCCTGCTATATTGGGTCCTATATCAGCACCTGCAATCTCTGCCTTTAGACAAAGTGACAATGATGTCTCCCTGCTAGACAACTGCACTCCCTTCCAACACCCTCTGAATGCTGGAGCATAGCCTCAGTAGACTTCATTGTAGAATTTCCAGATGCCTATGGATATGATGCCATCATGGTAGTGATAGACCTCTATAGTAAGCATGCCCATCCTGACACACACCACCTGCTCTGCAACGGGCATGGCCAACCTCTACTGGAAGAATGTCTGGAAACTCCATAGCTTCTCTGATGCCTACATATCAGACTGGGGCCTGCAATTTGTGGTAGAATTCACCTGGAAGCTCTACTGCCTCCTCCAAGTAAAGCTCCACACCTCCACCACCTACCATCTGTGGTTCAATGGCCAGACTGAATGAGTGAACTAGAAATTAGAACAGTACCTCCAGCTCTTTTGTAATGAGTGGCAGGACAACTGGGACAAGCTCCATTCTGAAGCTGAGTTCCAGTACAACAACCACATTTACTCCTCTACCCAGGTGTCTCTGTTCTTCCTAAACACTGGCCAGCTCCTAGATGTAATTCAAACCATATGCATGATGATCAGAAAATGAATCCATCAATAAGTTTGTTGACCAGATGCAAAAGGTGCAGGAAGAGGCAAAGGCAGTACTAGCCAAGGTGAAGGATAACATAGCTCAATACTATGACTGTGAGCAGACTCCCACCTCCAACTACAAGCCCAAAAATCATATATACCTACAATATGAAGTGGAAAGGCTATGGTATTGAGGACATTTTCTGGGAATCCTCTAAGAATATTCATGCACCCACCCTTATTATGATGTACTGTAAGCTATCTGGGGCATGTAAGGGCAACCTCTAGAGGCTATGACTCAGTCACATAGCTGGCAGAGAGAGATCTAAAGTGTATTAGAGTATGTACTAACAATATTATAATAACTACTCACCTGGCAGAGAGAGATCTAAAAAGAACAAGTCTAGAGATTTTCTATGCCAGGTTTGATGCTTCTGGGGCCTCTGAAGCATGGAAAACAACTGTACAGTACAACAAAATCTTAAAAATTCAAAAATTGCCAAAATAAACAACTGTACAAATAAGGCAGGAAAACTCTGGACCTTGAAAGTCAGAAAGGCAAACTCTGGCTTATATAAGTGGTCTCGAAGTGGACTGAAGGGCCCACACTTGTCTGAATGATAGCTAAAGAACCAGAGCATTTCAAAGGCTGAGAATAGTACTAACAGATAGTGTTGAAAGAATAGAAATAGTAAAATGAGAGAATGACAGAAAAAATAAAAAAATGAATGAAAGGAGAGTGAAGGAATAAGGAGTGAAAGAAAAAAGAAATGAGGAGTCCCCTGGCAGGGCATCTAACAGGTTGACTGTGCTATCTGGAAGCTATTCTACTCAGTGCATCAAGATGCTGCTTTCTAAAGAGGGAGGTAATATTGGGGAAATTCTTTTTCTGACCACCCTCCAGCCTCTTCAGAAACTCTCCAGCATTTCCAGAGGTTTTCCAAGCCCTTCTAGAGACTTCCAGGGCCTTCTGACTAGTCCTGGGGTTAGTTTTATGTACTGTATAGTTGTCTCCACACTGCTACCATTGCACTGATATGCTACACTGCAGCAGAGAGATCTTTAGACTTGTTCTCTTTGTATTTCTCTCTGCCAGATGATAAATTATGCTTCTCATTGTTGTAGTACTGTCCTAATAATATACTTTAGATTTCCCTCTGCCAGTTGTGTGAGGTCATCCTTACAGTAGCAAGGACAACAGTAAGTTTTTATTTTTATTTTTATTTATTTATTTTTATTTTATTTTATTTTATTTATAAAATTGAATTAATCTCAACTGATCAAGAAACATCAATGTTGGATGGTGCACCTATAATGACCACAACAACCACTACATTTATGATAGCTATAACAGCTGCAACAGCCACAACAGCCTTTACAGCTACTATATCCAATAGCTCAGTGGCCAATGTGTCTATTTTTACACCTTCTCATCTCATCGCAATGCTAGCTATATTTGCAATGCCCACATCTGCAACTATGATGAGTGTGATGTCTGCAATGGCCACAATGCTTGCAATGGCTGTGACTTTAATAACAATCATGATATATACTCCAACTACAATGCTTATGATAGCTACAATACTCATGATAGCTGCAACACCCACAATGGCTATGACACCCACAATACAGTGGCTCAAAAAACTGTTCCAATGTTTCATACTTTTTGAAAGATGACATTGGCATGAAGGATGGGAAGTATTTAAAATCCTGATTAAATCGTACTATGGCATTGTAGCTACAAAATGAATATAGGTTTATGTAATCAAGATCAAAACTGACGGAGCAATAGCCATTTCAAAATATTCACTCATTGGGACAGTTTTTTGAGCATCTCTAATTTTGGTATCTGGTACTTTGTATGTCCTCCATTTGCCTTGATAACTGCTTGAATTCTTCTAGGCATGCTTTCTATTAGTCTTTGGCATACCTCTGGTAATATTTCATCCCATTCCTTTGCAACCCTCTCCCATAATTCATGCACACCATAAGGAGGTGTTTCATACTGCCTAAGTTGCTCTTTGAGGTACTCCCAGAGATGTTCAATAGGGTTGAGATCAGGAGATTGGGCTGGCCACCAAAGGACATTAAAGTTGTTGTCCTCAAACCACTTGTCAGCCCTCTTGAAGTTGTGTTTGGAGTCATTGTCCTGTTGAAAGTAGTGGGCACCCTCCTCCATCTCCAACTTCTCAAAGTTCTCCTTTGCTCCATCATCTAAAATTTCACAGTACTGCTCTGCATTCATGATCCTCACCACCTCTACAAGCTTTTCTACTCCATTCCAACTCATACAGCCCCATACCATGAGATTATTCCCTCCTCCATGCTTCACAGTAGGTGTAGTTGTTTGGTCTAAAATGTCTTCTCCTTGTAGCTTCTACACATACTGCTTCCCATCTGATCCAAT
>QGOA01005278.1:0-17187 GCA_003313075.1 Termitomyces sp. MG16
GTCTCCAGGCTCCTGGAATAGATTGGCAGTTGTATTGTCCATATCATAGTTGAGAAGTTCATCCTCAGGTGTGGGCTTGTGAGAAGTGCCTGATGGCCCTGCCATAGACAGGGAATCGTCATAGTCCTATAGTGAGGACAGTGTAATGGTGGGGTCAAAGGTTGGCCCTGGAGTAGGTGGTTGGAGATCAGGTAGATCCCCATCGTTGGATGGGTACTGGCATGTCCAGATCTCTTGGGCATGAATGTCTTGCCCGATAAGGAGATATATTCCCTTGGTGAACGCATTGTTAAATGCATGACAACTCTCCTGCTGCTGGAGCATCAGGCATTGGCAATTACCAATAGTGGCCTCACACCACCCATCCCACTGAGCAAGGGACTGAGGTGTCCTGTAATGATCGAGGCATTGCAGCCTCTTGTCATCGATAGTGGCCACCTCGTTGTAGAGCCGGTTGTTACCAAAGAAGATGTGGGCCAAGTAGGTGATCCCATAGATGTAAGCATGGTCAACCCAGCTGACCAGGATTTGATTGTGAAGAAGGACACGTAATGTGTCTGAAGTGGTGAAGATGGAAGCTGATGCTTCTGGGATGTCCACAGCCCAAACCTCGAAGTTTGGGTCCTTGGTGTGGAGTGGCACAAAGGATTGCCCTGTCGCTGCCTTGTATTTGGCAATGGCCTCTTTATAGAGGCCTGGCTGTGCAAACACATAAGCCAGGTGCTTGTGCACCATAGTCTTGGATGGGCAACTTGCACAGATAGCACGTACAAGCACAAACCCAAAGAGGCTGCACCAATGAATGCACATGGCATGGTCCATGGCCAGACTGGTCCACATGTTGGATGTCCCAGGATGCCCATAGAGAAGGGCATATGAGCCCAGGTAGTCCAAAGCAAAGGGTTGCTTTGGATCAGGAGGAGTCAGGCTGACAAAGGCCAGCCTCCCACTTTCCTTATGATGGTAAATCCACAGGACTTTCTCTCGCTCCTCTGAGCTCACAAAAGGTACTGCAATGGTCTTGTATGGGACTTTGTTGAGTAGTTTTGAGACATTACTTTGTCTTGGGCTAAAGGGTGACAATTCATAGTCACCCATTTGAATTCATTGAGCAAGAGGTAGCCCAACTGATGCTGACGTATCAGTGTAAACTGGTTGTTCACCAGTGTGTGGAGCCTGCAGAGCTCTCAAGGGCTGTGGGGGAACTTGCAAGGTGCAACTTGGTATATCTTACTGTTGTGGGGCATTTGCATGGCATTGCCTTCTTTGTTGGCCTCAAAGGCCCTGGCTGTGTGGGCTTCTTGCCCAACAAAGATAGTGTTGGTCACTAGTGACCAGTAAAATTGGGGAGACAACCCTGCACCAAAGAACGAGTTCTGGTGCTCAATAGTGTAATCACAATAGATCACAACATTGAGCATGTCAGAGATGCACCTGGTCTCATCTTTGAGGAGGGTGGCTCCTTGTTTGGTGCTATTTTTCACCCGTCAATTACTGTTGTGCCTCTCACATGCTATATGTTGTGCTGCAGTCTTGTGCAGCACAGGGGATTCCATATGAGCCTCTTCAGGCTCCTCATACCAGTCATCATCAGAGGGCGGGGATGGCAGCCTCTCCAGTGCAGAGTTCTCCAAACATGGGTCCATCACTCACACACACTGAGGTATCAGGCTGGAGGGCCCTCTACTAATACTGTGGGTAAGAAGAGGATGTTGGCTCCTGGGGCCCCTTTCAGGGCATCCTCAGAGAAGTGCACGTTGACATATGCATGCCCTTCTGGATGCTTACCCCAACGATTCTTTTGGGGTTGTGAGGCTTTAGCCTTAGTGGGGCATGTACTGATGCTCTGGGAACTCTGCTCCTCAGAGTGCATGGTAGATACCACATATAATGGTCACAGAGACATGATCTCAGATGCGCCACTAGCAAGGCGCTGAATCAGCGAGGGGGCGGCTGGAGCAGGGACATTGTTATAGGGGAGGATGTCCTGTCCTAGACTAGCCTCCCAGCTGGGAATGGCAACACTCAACTGAGTCAAGTGGGAGGGTGCGTCCTCCACTCTTTGCCAATGTGCCCTTTTGCTAGAGTCGGTGTCCTGACTTGGGGGTGTAGTCTGCTGCTTACACATGGCCGATAGGGCAAGGAGATCAGTTTTGCGCTAAGCGCACATGTGATCCATATTGTCCATCATCTGACTGATGAGGACAATAGCCTCTGCATCGCAGAGGAACGACAAGTCTGCAGGTACGTTGTACCCATTGTCCCCCAGGCGTTGGAGGAGAGTAGCCAGGACTAAGTCCTGGTTGAGACTGGGCTTGACAGCCCATGCTTTTCCTTTGTCACATTGAGGATGCGACTCTTTTTCTGAGCTGGGCTCAGATTGGTGCAGCATCTCTAGCCATTGTAACAAGGAGAGCCTGGCCAGGCTCTCTATCGGCGCATCGGCCAGAGACTTGCTGCTTTGTTCTGTATTGAGAGCTTCTGTGCTCTTACCAGCTGTCTTTGCCAGCAGGAGAGATGATCTACATCTCTTTGGACTGTTGGCTAGCATTGTTGCCACCTGGGAGGTTAATTTTCCTCCCTTGGTAGGTGCCTCATACGAGGCACCGTACTTGGGCATTGTGCCCCAAGCTCCTATCCAAGCCAGGGAGTATGGCATTATTGCTGGCACATCAGCCATGCCAGGATAGTGTGCCGGGGCCATAAACTGGGGCAAAGAATGTGCCCCCATCCTGATGTCGCTTGGGGGCTAAATAGCCCCCTGTACTGGGCTTGTTGAGATTGGCCCTCAGCCTGATGTGGCACATAAATGCCCTGTGCTGTCTAACGAGGCAGAAAACCGCCCATGGATGCGTTCTGAGGCATAAAGTTGCCCTGCATGAGTTGTTATGGCAGATAGCCACTGATCACTGGTTGCTGCAGCAGGTAGCCTGCTGCTGTGGGAAGCCCACAGCCTGTTGCAATTGTTCCTACTGGAGCATATTTTGAGTCAGTGGAGGAGCCATCTGCCCCCCTCTTCAGCCAATGGTAAGACCAACGGTGCAAGCTCAAACTGCTGCTGCTCACTGAGGTCTATGAGCATGTTGTCCATGGTTGAGGAAAGAAAGGGAAAAAAAGAAATTTTGAATTTTTAAGGCATGTCTCAGCCACAGTTGCTGATCAACTCAGCCAAGCCGCAATCAGCACTGCCAATCAAATTAAGCGCCAGCATGCTTACCTAACTGATGTGGGTGCTTAATGCCCTTCAACTTCAAATAATGGTCAAGTGCCACCAGCTTGGAGCAATGGGAGTATGGCTCCCATGTTGTGTCTCCGAGGGACCATCATATCTCAAACTCAAGCATATTCTACTCAGTCTACTGGTGCCCTATGATGCACTCAACAAACTATTTGTCATTGTCTCATGTCCCAAAGTCATAGGGGCCTGGAGTCGTCCTGTTAGGGAATAATGCATTGTTGGACACACTATATGGTCACAACAGTGACACATGAAACTTTGGAATGATTTGTCATTCCTGTAATGCCTGCAGCAGCTCCAGCACATAGTTGGAGGTACTTGGCTCTGCATATAGCATGCGGTATGGGCCTACCCATTTTGGGCAAAGTTTACTTGCCCATCCCTTGAGAAGCCTCAGGTTACATGTTGACAGGTAGACCAATGCTCTCACTGATATTGGCAGGTCTGTTCACTTATGGTGATTGGCGTTTTTCACCTGAAAGACTCATGTCTCAATGATGGCATCATGCGCTGCTGCAATATTCTCCAGGGCCTGCCTGGCAAACTCGACTACGCCTCAGTGAGCTACCACGTCTGCATGAATTTTGTGCAGCATGGAGAGCAAGTACCCTCCATTGAGTTCAAAGGGTGCATACTCTGTCGTCTCCAAGATACTGGCATTAATTGTGAATTTAGTGAGTGGACACCAGTCCACCTAGTCTTGTTGATCAGGACAAACACCTGTCCTCAGAATCTGGCCTATACTGCAGTTGGCCCACTCAGTCTGCCCATCCGTTTGAGGATGGAATGAAGTCAACATGAGGAGTCTAGCTCCTAACAGCTTGTGGAGTTCCCTCCACCATTGTGATGTGAATTTTGAGTCACGGTTGCTCACAATGGTATTAGGCAGCCCATGCAGCCTAACAATCTCCCTAAGGTAGATCTATGACAGCTTCTTAGCCATCAGCATTGTATGCACCAGTATAAGATGCACCATGCTTGTCGTGCAACATATCACTACCCAGAGGTAGTCAAATCCTCTAGACTCAGAAAAGGGACCTACAAAGTCCATTTTAATAGAATCCCAAGGCTTTACCGGCATGGGTAGCTGGTGCAGCTTCCTAGCAGGAGATTCAGGGGGCAGCTTTGCCCTCTGACACGCTGTGCATGATGCGCAGAACTTGGTAACCTCCTGGGCCATGCGTAGCCACCAATACCATCTATGGATATATTCCAATGTCCGTGCAGCACCAAAGTGCCCCACCAGTGCATGGGCCTGGTCCAGTACTTGCATTACAATAGCTTGCATATGAGGAAGGCAGACCATTGCCACTCCTTGACAGTTCTCCGTTGTGATCAGTCCATCAGGCCCCTGCCTAAATCAAGGGTGGTCATTGGGATTGGTGATTATCTCAGTGAAGAGGGAGTCGTGTCCATACTTCTACACCACTTTCATATGGAAGTTGTCGTTGCCCAGGCTAGGTGGCTAGAACAAAGGCAATTTGCCTTCTAGCATTTCAGCCAGAGTGAAGGGTTGATCAGAGCGCTTGGGTTCCCCAGGTGATGCTGGGTCCATGCTTTCATGCTCCTTGAGCAGCTGGGTGGTTATGTCCTGCTCCTCATGCTGCTCCCTTATAACGGATTGTCACACTTGTTACTAGTGTTAATAATGCTATTGGCATCCAGTAGAGTATTACATAAGACAACATCTTGTATTTACTCTAGTTCTAGTCAATCCAATACTGCGGTCTGATTCAGCACTGTGTGATACACACAAGATTGTTCTAGCTCATAACCAATGGTTACATTTTTTTGAATCTTCTGCTATCGGCTTTAGACTCTAGGGTTGTTACCGACTAGGCAACTCATCACCAAAACCTCTTGATTTTTGTTGGCATCATGTCAAAAATGTGCTTCCATAACTGGCTCTCTTGATCTGGACCCTCCTTTCCCAGCCACAGACACAGGTGACCTACCTGTGTCTCAAGCTGTAAAGACGCAATCCGTGTTTGCTTACCAGCCCCCACCAAAGCGGGATGAAAAGATACCTTGCAACATCAGCGCAAGTTTTGAAATGCCAGGTGGGCTATCTGTATCACAGATGATGTCTATTGTATGGCCTGGTGGTAAGCCAGAGGAGAGATCCATGGTCTCAGGAGTGTCGCTATCAGCGAGCTAAATGCCTTCATTGATGTACCTGATATTGCCCAAGAGCTCATCAGCTCAGTCTGAAGGTCAACCAGACCTTACCCAGTACTCGGAGATGGTACAAGGCAGCATGTTTGTGCATAGCACCCTATTCCAGACTGTGCTGACTGAACAGCATTTGGAGTACGTAGCAGACACTGCCACTGAACCAGGACTATTGTTGTTAACGACACAGGGACAGAAGCAAGGACCAGCTATAGTGGTCAGTAAGGAGGATGACAAGGTCACAAGGTTGGAAAAGGCGTTGTCAATGCCTAGAATTCCAGAATTGCATGAAAGGGCCAGCAAACAGCTGCAGGTGAGGCATGGAGGCCTCAGGAGAGCTCTGGACTTAGAGTCTGAGCTGGAGTCCTCAGATGATGAGGAAAGCAAGAGGTCGCATTCGACCCTGTCTATCCAGTTACAGCTGGTATTGGACCAATATCTATTGGTTGCAAAGGAATTGATGCAAAAGCGTCTGCAGCTTTATATAGTGAAGCATCTACAGTTACTAGCTGCTAGGAGCCACAATGTACTTTGTGCAGATTTGACTGAATGTATCAAACTATTTATGCGTATCTTCAAACTCAAAGTAGTGGAATACCTCAAGTGCAAAGCGGCGTGGAGTTAGCAGTCTCAACAGCCACTCTGGCTAACTCAGTGGAATGTGAAATGAGTGTGCGCCGACAAGCACCATTGATTGCAGATGCAATGAAATTGCTGAATGTATCTCGTCAGGCCAATGAGTCTCAGCAAGACTACGTTAGGCATCAAAATGCCATGAACTGTCAACACATTGTCAGCAGAGTGCCTCAACAGGCATTATCTGAAGTAAAGACTGTGACAAGGTGCAAGAGGTTAAGACACCTTGAAAGCAAGTTACTATCAAAGAAAAGGTGGACAAAGTCCACATTCTTGAGGAGCAAATGTGACCACAATATGTAGTACAATGCATCCACCTAGTGGACAACTGGAACAAATGCATCAATTACTAGAGGATGTGCAACCAGGACTTGTGCAATCACAGTGAGTCGTTGATTAACAACCAGGAGATAGCCTTTGAAGAACATGAAGGTGTGATGCCTGTCAATGACATGCAGCAACAATTTGCAGCTTGAACTGCTGAACCAGACAGAGATCCAGACGATAGTGATGCTAGTAGTGATTACTATGAGAGGAGGGAGCCGAATTGTTGCAATACCAACAGTAAGGGTCGTGATTGTAGACAGAACAATTGAGACAATTATAATTGTTGTAATGGTGGCAGGCATGCTGGTGAATCACCAGCAGAGCAAAAGGTGAGGCAACAGCCTACCCCCCAGCCAGAAAGAACAGCCAACAAACATCTGTTTTGCAGCCCCTGGGCATTTTCAATGCCCGCACCTCATGATTTGCATGAAACTACGCTGGGAATAAATAAGGCAGTCAGGATCCATATAGATCATATGCATGACCACCTCACTCGACTGGTGGATGACTCCCTAGGAGTCAGGTTCAAATTCCCTGCTAGGATAAGTCCCTGCAAATCTGATGATAAGCACATATGTGCATATGCTGGAGGGCATAGGTTCTCCCAGCTGGAAGATTGGGCCATGGACGTCTGTTACTATCTGGAAGCATGCTGCTATAGTGGAGACGATATAGACTAAGAAAGGATTTTTGTATTGCACAAATTTATGGAAGGAGAGGCTCAGAACTGGTTCCGCTGCCATGTCCTTAACATTAATTGCAACAAATTGCATTGGACATTTAAAGAGGTCCTGATAGGACTGTATAACTGCTTCATTAATGCGGCGACAATGCAGGAAGCTTGGGATGCCTTTAAAAAGGCAGTGTATAATGCTAAGACTAGCATCCAGACATTTTATAATAATCTGGTGAGTCATGCACAGAATATGGCCATCTATTCAAATGAATACATAATTTGCAAGACATTCCTAGACAGAATACCTGCAGATATGAGGAGAGTGTTGATATGCAACAACAATTTGTCTCTGGAGGTCAATACTGTGACCAAATACACGTATTGTGAATCATTATGAACAGCATAGCTCATGCCAAGGGCCTGTGAACCATCAGGCAGTAAAGATGGGAACCTTCCTGGCCAAATAGTTGAAGATGGAGAACAATCACAATCCACGATTCGTTGTCTGCAAGACAATTCCTGGAGGCCAACAGCCTTGATTGAAGCCTGCTGGATATTTGCCAGCAAAAGATAGTTGACCTGTTTTGGGTCAAAACCAAGTAGCCACTAGAAGGGGTGTAGTGTAACACACATGGTGAGCAAACCCACTGGGGTTTCTGGAGCGGCCCAGAGAAGGCCTGTCGGGAACCCCTCAGCATGCTACAACTGTGGTAGGGATAGGCATTTTGCTAAGGAATGTCCTGCTCTGCCCAAGGCACACATTCAGGCAGCTCATACAGCTGCAGCTCCTAGCAAGGTCGTCAGTAACAACAAGGACGATGAGGTTGTTAAGAGGCAGAGGAAGAGCTGCAGGTAGAGGCTGATGGCTTGGAAGTGGAGGACACTGAGAGCGTCCAGATAGATGGCAACAAATATGTTGCAGTGGATGTGTACAACAGCAACTACTATACTCATGATGACAAGGAAGAACACTTGTTTGCATTGACTGAGTGCCATGGAGATCAATGCATCCAAATGAGACGTATCACACTGCAGAGGGCAACCAATAAGTTGCAGCAGCCACAATATACTCCCAAAGAGAAGGAGTGCTTAATAACCTATGTGGATGTCAATGGACATCCTGCCTGGACTCTGTGGGACTCAGAGAGTACCACTATGGGCATTACACCCCAGTTTGCTCACATTAACGCAATTCACATTCATGAGTTGTAGGAGCCATTAATGCTCCAGTTGGAGACTGTAGGGAGTCGCACCATGGTACAGTTTGGTGCTAAAGTGAAGATAAAGATGTCAGGGATATTAACCAAGAAGTATGTAGACATAGCAAATTTTGATTACTGCGATATGATCATTGGTACACTGTTTATGCATAAGAACAAGGTGTCTTTGGACTTTGTGAATGACATGGTTGTTGTGAATGGTGTGCCTTTGAAGGCAGAGAAAGTCGTGTTGAACAACATGGATAGTTGCCTGAAGCGCTATCATGCAACTGAAAAGCAGTGTGATGAACACAACTGACTAGATGGTTGCAAGAGAGTGACTGTACAGGAGGTGGAGGACAAGCATGTCCCACTGAAAAGCTTGCCAGCAGACTTGCTGGCTATTTCGATGTCTGAAAAAGAGTTTCAAGGAACTCTGAAGAAGGGGAAAGATCCAGATGTGGTCAAGTATACAAATGGAAAGCCTAATCAGGCTACACAGCATAAGAATGAGCATGGTAAACATATGGTGGGTCACTGGAATGCCATCTGACTAGCTCTTGAGTGAGGATGGAGAATCTCGTCAAGAACAAGATATATAGTACGATGGGAACTGTGGAAAGCATGAGGTTGCTAATGGATTGACCAGTGCCTCAGCCAAAAGTGCAATGGGTGTATGACCCACAAATGCCACAAAAGTGGAACGAGTTGGTAGCATCAATAGTGATGTATACTATGGAAAGGGTGCAGTCGACCCAGATGGGAGAAGTATACCGTCATGCATGGGAGGATGAGATCTCTGAAGTGTCAGATATTGTATTTGATGGGGTATTGCTGAAGATGAGAAGCATGCAATCGTTATCAAATACGATAAGAGTGGCAAGGAGGCAACTAATCATAAGGATGAATCTGGGGAATCTCACAGAAGAGCATGTATGTGCCTTACAGGAGCGGTTTAAACCAAAGGTTCAGCTGCGCATAGCATATATATCAAAAGGGAAAGACAAGGCAGTGAGCCTTACAGAGGAACATATTCCTCAATTGCACCAGCAATAGCAACATGAGTTTGCTGATATTGTCAATGGAACAAAGGAAGAACTTTCTCTATGGCAGGAGGTTAATCATGAGATTAATCTCATTGACAATAATAAGCAGTACAAGTACCATTTGCCTTGCTGTCTGCAAGCATTACAGGATCAGCTTTGTGAAAAGACAAACAGATACATAAATGCAAAGTGGTGAGAACTACAACCTGTGATGCAAGCTGCACCTTTACTTTGTATTCCCAAGAAGGATGGGACGTTATAAACTGCATTGGATGCATGACAGCACAATGATAATACAGTCAAGGATGTAATACCCCTTCCAGATCAGGAAGTCATACGTGAAGATGTCGCCACAGCAAAATATAGGTTGAAAATTGATCTAATAGATGCATACAAACAGGTTTACATACACAAAGAGGATATACAGAAAACGCTGTTTTTGTTTCTGATGAGGACATTTGTAAGCAATATCATGCAGATTGATGACTGTAATGCACCAGCAACATTCCAGAGGTTAATAACCTCAATCTTCCAAGATGTAATTGGGAAGTTTATGCATGTCTATTTAGACAATATATTTATCTTTTCAGACTCTATCAAGGAGCATGAGCAGCATCTACAAGTTGTGTTTGAATGACTATGTAAGGCCAGCCTCTACCTCAAATGGAAGAAGTGCAAGTTGTATGCACCTAGTATAGACTGTCTTGGTCACGTCATTGACAAGAAGGGTATTTATCTGGACACAGACAAACTCAATCAAATTTGAGAGTGATGTACTCTGTGCACATATAATGATATCCAGCACTTTGTTAGATTAGTGAACTATATTGGTAACTTTTTACCAGATATTATGGCATACACTAGGCCACTGATGGCCATGACTCAGAATGGGTCCCATTTCACTGGAGACCGCTGCATCAGCAGTGCTTTGAGATGATTAAGCGCATTTGCACAAAGATGCCAGTGATCCAGCCAATTGATCCACGCATTGACAAGCTCATTTGGCTTATATGCAATGCATCAAAGACTGGGTTGGGGCTATGTTTGGCCAAGGTAAAACATGGCAAACATGCTGACTAGCGGAATTTATGTCCTATAAGTTCACTACTGCACAGCAGAACTATGCTGTTCACAAGTTGGAAACACTCGCTATCCTGGAAGCCCTCCTAAAGTGGGAGGATAAGCTGATGGAATATAAGATTCATATCATCATGGATCACAAGGCACTCAAGTTTTTCAAGACCCAAGTGCACCTATCACCATGACAACATCACTGGATTGACTACATATCGTGATATCAGTTTGACATCACCTATGTAAAAGGTAAATTGAATAAGGTGGCAGACTGCCTGTCTCAATATTTCAAGAGTGATACTTGAGATGATGTCCATGACATGCACAACTATGTTCAGGCAGACAAATGCATCGACCCAGAGGGCAAAGACTTGCCCCTGCATAGGTTCCATGAAATCAAAGAACATACAGTTGAGCTACACGCCATGCAAGTGCAGGAATCATGTCACAGCAAGCAACTGCAAGAACAGCGAGAAGCTCATGATATCAAGGCGCAAGTGCTGGTGGATCATGAGATCCCCCAGCCAGGCAAAGAAATGAGGCAAGAAGTGCTCCCTAGTGGTGCAGAGATGACTCTTCAGCAGGCATTGAGTTTGCATGACTGTCACCCCACACCAATTGACCTAGGCAATGTGCAATTTTGCGCACGTATCTAGCAAGGATACAAAGATGACAATCTCTTCATAGAGATTATAAACAATATCCAAGCACATCCATGCTTCAAGGTGGAGCAGCAACTCGTCTATCTTACCAGACCCACTGAGTCCAAAGTCATCTGCATTCCTCGGGAGAGGTCATTGATCACGACTATCCTAGACTAGGCCCACAGAGTAGTGGGCCACTTTGAAACTCAGAAAACGCTGGACTATGTGCAATGCTAGTACTGGTGGCTGCAAATGGCCAAGAAAACAAGTCAATTCTGCTCAATGTGCGAGACAGTCAAAAGTATTGACATTGAAGCCACTGGAGAAGCTTCATTTGCTTCCTATACTAGTCAAACCCTGAGACTCGATCAGGATGGACTTTATAGGTCTGTTCCTGGAGTCAAAGGGTTCTAACTACCTATGGGTAGTAATCTGCAGAATGACCAGTATAGTCCATCTCATTCTGTTGAGGACCACCATGACAGCTTCAGACTTGTCTTGGATCTATCTCAAGGAGATAGTATGCCTCTATGGATTGCCGAGTTTGATTATAAGCAATCAAGATGCTAAGTTCACCTCCAAATGGTGGAAGGAGCTGCACAAGCTGCTCAGAGCAAAGTTGCTCATGTCAATGTTGTTTCATCTGCAAATGGACGGCCAGACAGAATGGGCAAATAGAAACATTGTGCAGATACTGCAAGCATTTGTTTGTCCTGATCAGAAGGACTGGGTGGATAGATGTTCACTTGTCAAATTTGCGATAAATGCAAGCATATCTGAAACCATGGGATATTCACTCTTTGAACTCAATAACGGCTATATGCCATCCATGATTTGTGAACTTTGCACCGATGAAGCTATTCATGTTGGAGTAAAGCAATTTGCACATAATGCACTACAAAACTTAGCGGATGCCCATGATGCAATTATAAAATCATGTGTATGGCAGACAAAACATGCAAATAATTGCAGACGTAATGATCCGGACATCAAAAAAGGAAATCTAGTGTACCTTTTGATGAAGAACTTGAACTTGCCAAAAAGCAAAGCAAGTAAGCTGTGTCCAAAGTGGATTGGACCATATAGGGTCCTTGAGGCTGAGCCAAGCACATCTAACTATGTGCTGGAACTGCCCCATGTGCTACAGGCATGCAGGATAGTCCCTAAGTTCCATGTGTTGTTGTTGTGACCATACTTAGCCAATAGTGATGCGCTCTTCCCTAATCATGCAACTCTGGAGCTGTATGACTTTGGGATTGGTGATGACCAGGAATGGTTTGTAGAATGACCTCATAGGTCATAGGTGAATAGGGGGAAACCTCAAATTCGAGGTAAGGTGGAGCTTAGGTGATACTACCTGGGAACTGCTAGTGAACTGCAAAGATCTTGCAGCGATGGACAGGTACCTAGAGCTGCAGAGCACGAAATGCCTTCAACAGCTAGCAAAATGTGCATAACACACGTGTGGTGGTGAAATGTAGACAAAGTCCACTATGATCACTGGTGAAAGACTGGGTGGCAGGTATTTGTAGTTGTTTACATTACTGGCAGAGTTAGGAGATTTTTTTTTCTTCTGTTTCTCCTCCTAAGTCCCAATACACGTCGCTAATGTGTTGTCTGCAATGGCCTATTGAGGGCCGCAAAGGAGTGATCAGAGCCTGCAAGGCTCTAGTAGAGGGGGGAGACCCCCGAATATACAAATATGGAATGATCAATACCAGAAGCAGCCGCCATACCCAGCGGTGAGCCAATACCAGTCAGCAAGCATGGCCTATCCAGGCTGCAAGGAATCGCTACCCTACCAGACGCCCCTTCACTTGCAAGAGATGGAGGTCAATGATGAGGGGCACTACAAGCGCCCAGAGGACAGCACGCACCAGGAGCGCTACTACCAGAAACCATTGGCACGCTCATATGTGGATGCAGTAATGGGGCCGCCATCTGTACCATGGGTGCATTGTCCTGTGGCAGAGTTGTATGTAGGACCTGCACCAGGAGGTAGCAGTGCCAGATGCACTTCTTGGCAGATTGGAAGCAGCGGGACAGCCAGTCCCTGCAACTGTGTCCTTCCTGCAAAACAGTTTGGCCATTGTGGTGATGGAGAGATTGCTCGACCAGATTGAGCTAATGAAGAAGCAGTGCGTTGCAGCGCTGGAACAAATTGATTGCGTGTCTAAGCACAAAGTTTCCACTTTTGAGGAACTAACTGCTGAGGTCAAGAGGTCAAGATATCAGCCCATTCGACCAGTCAAACCTCCATGGGCTAGGATGCCACTGGCAGCGCAATCAGCGCATCCTGAGCAGCCTGCTCATCCTGTTGCCTTGTCATTGTGGCTACCCAGCCCAGCCCCTCAGTCCTCCTCAGAGTTGCTGGCTGCAGTCAGTGAGCCTTTGGCAGGACTGTCTCTGGGTTAGCAGGAATCCGCATCATCTTTGGCCCCACCTATGGGGTCCAAATCTGTTGCTGTGGCGCCATGAGCACCTGTTCATACCATCCCTCAAGCTGAGCCTGGGGGGAGAACTCTGGCATGAAATATGCCTGCCCCTCTGGTGGCTCAGCCACCATCTGAACCATCCGCTGATGACGCCAACTGTGGTTGGGTGCACTGAACATATACGCAGTACAATGCTGTCTCCAGCGCTTGGCGTGCGTAGTTGTGAGGAGTCCTGACAGGGTCCTGGTGTGCTCGAGTGGAGGTGGTAAAACAATGCGCTAAATTATAGCACTTCAGGGGCTACCTGGCAGACGGTAAGTGTCGTAGTTTAGACAAAGATATTGAAGAAAAGATGAGTAGCACGGTGTATTGTGCCTGTAAGTGGCACCGTAAACAACGAAGACGAGATAGACGAGGCTAGCGCCCGACTTAGTGACAAAGTCAAAGAAAGCTAGTGCAATTTGAATGCTAAGTGTAACTGTCTGTGTGCAAGGGGTTATGATTCGTTGTTATATACATGTAAAGTAGCTATTTTATATACTATGTGCTACTGTGTTTGCTAAGATACAAGTCCATCTGCGGCGCTACCTCCTAGCGCCTCTCCTCGTGGTTTCCTCTAGCAGCGACCTGTCAACGGCAACCTTTTGCATATGGATGATGGCGACCAACAGCGTTCTGACCCACGGCGACCAGCGGCGACTCTATATTGGCTTAGAATTGCATGAGTCTGCTCACTTTTATTATAACTCCAATTGGCCAGGCTGTTTCAGGGTATGGTTGGAAAATCCTTGGCAGACGCCGTGAGCGCTAATGTCAGCGCTACACATTGTATTAGTTCCTGACAGGTCCAGATGTTGGATTTAAGTATATCCAGTGCCGCCGTCATTGATCCTTTTAAGCTTCTGATTGAAGTGCCTCATCAAATGGCAGCGCCTGCTGCTGGCTCCTTCTGGAAGTGATTGGGGTTTAGTTAGAGTCCTCTCCCGCCGTCGTGTTAGCGCTATACGTTATGAGCCTCCTTCGTCCTTAGGATAAGTGAATGGAGTGTGCTGAAGGCTTGGTAGCTAGTGGTTAGGATAAATGTCTAAATCCTGTAGTAGGTTGCCAGAGCTAGGGCTGCTCTATATTCCCAACTGGTCGCTAGAGTCCTCAGTACGTCAAGTGTTGGTTGGCCTATAATGTCCCTTGATGCACTCAGTCCGAGTAGAAGCCTATCACTGCCCCAGCCAAGTTGAGGCCTTTACAACAATGTTGTGGCTGCAAGCCACCTCTTGATGCCTCCAAACTGGAGGTGATAGAGTTCCCTGCCAGCATTCCCACACATGCTGGGAAAGGTTCAATGTTATTTTTGTTGCCTGTCACCATGCCAGCACTGCAGGCACACAATTCCATGGTCATCCTGGAAAAGGCAAAGCTCCAGTTGTGTCCTTGTCCGACAAGAGCAACTATGGAGAGTTGAGCTCAGAGCACAAGAAGGAGGGAGAGGAAGAGGAATTGGCAGCAGACCAATTCCAACGAGTATTGTGCAATAAGCACATTGCAAAGAAAAAGGTGAATTGTACCAAGGAGTTGCAGGCCCTGAAATATAGGGCTGAGAATGAGTTTTTGGGGAAGATTCCTGACAGATTGGGGTGAAGGTGTGGGGCCTGCTCAATATCAAGCGGATGAACTCATGCTTTAGAGGAGCACTCAACCACTGCACCCATTATTTGTATCATTCAAATATGGTGCTGTTGGGAGCTGAAGCCAATTGGGCAGCAGCTTATGAGTTTTCTTCTGGGCACCATGCTGGCATACCTGCCAGTGTTATTTACAAGTTTTCTCCTCATGGTCTTCCCCGCACTCCATTAGAGCTTGACCAGCTCTATAAATACTATTTGAACCCGCATGCCCCTCAACACAATAGAGTAACCATATATTTGCTCATCACAGAGCTCCAGATGTTTGCACAGCAAACAGACAAGTTTCTGCATGATCATACAATAAGGCTTTTGATGAGGGACCCTCGCTTCCAGGACCTTGTCAGCCCAATGCAGGGGGCTGACGACCTTGTGCTTGTTGAGCGCCAACACATTCTGGGGTGCTTTCTGCGCATGAAAGATGATGGAACCACCATGCTGCACGTAATGCGTGCTCAAGACCCAGCCACACCGTTTGACCTGGAGCAGCTTGCGCAGTACACACTGGTCTTTGGTCACCCTGGGCTGGAAAATACCTATCAGGGCATTGTGGTTGATCATGCATACCGCATGCACTGGCAAACCCTCTTTGGGTTTGCATTATGCCAAGCTCTCTGTGCTAACAGTGCAGCCAAGCCCATAATAGTATGGTGCATGACTCTCATCATGGCCCGCCTGGGTCTGTACTATGAGGCTATCGCCTCTTATGATGCCATGTTCCCCAACCAGCCATTCAAGCTCCAGAGAGGGCCATAGCTGAAACTACATCCAATTCACATGCCTGATGATTTTGCACAGAACTTTTCAGATGACGACATGTTACGCATCTTGTTACACAACTGAATACCACCCAACTGGGTGGACTATGCATATACTTATGGAGTAGTCTTCCTGGAACAGCAGTTCCATGCCCCAACAATGTCTATGGACATTTTTTGACAAATTAATGATGAGCACATGGAGTGCTTGAACAAATATGGCACCCCTCCTGCAATCCCATAAATGGAATGGATGGCAGAAGATGACCAAGGACAACCATTATTGTCTGATGTTCAAGCATGACAAAGAAAGTCATCTCCTTGGAAACTCAGAGGCCAATGGCCTCTACTATCTTATCAGCATGGACCTGAATCAGGTCAATCTCCTAAAACACATGGCAGCACATGGTACGCTATCCCCCATTGCTTCAGCGATTAACGTTGCACTAACTGAACTTATAGTGGTAGACGCGCCTGCAGTCAAGGGGTCCATAACCCCACTGAGGATGGAATCAGTGCCTCCCCCTCCCATGATTAATGTTGCAATGGAGGAGGAGTCAATGGTGACAGAGATGGGCGCGGTTGTGGGAGCATCATTGGACAGGTCATAGACTCATATATTATTTAGATAACTCTGAGTAAAGCACTCAATCTGTTTAGGCTGACATGCACTTCAGGGTAGCATGTATATACAGCGGACTCATGGGAGGAGTCACTCTTTTGTTTATTTTTTGTTTTCTTTTTTTTACTTCAATCTATTGTCTTTTCTGCTTGCGTTGTCTGCGCACTTGCACACTAAGAGACTGCGAGCTTCAGTGTTTCTGAAAGACACAACTACTCCATGCATGACACCAACATCCTGCAGTGACATGATGTGCATCTTTGATGAATGTTTGCACTACTGTGCATACTCCCATCTACTTTAATTCCTCTCCTAAGACCCAGTATTCAGTCTCATTGGGGGGTATGTAACAGAGTGTCACACTTGTTACTAGCGTCAATGCACTATAGGCATCCAATAGAGTATTACATAAGACAACATCTTGTATTCACTCTAGTTCTAGTCAATCCGATACTGCGGTCTGATTCAGCACTGTGTAATACACACAAGATTGTTCTAGCTCATAACCAACAGTTACAAATTGACTAACCAAACAACTGTGCAAACAAGGCAGGAAAACTCCGGACTTTAGAAGTCAGAAAGGCAAACTCCGGCTTATATAAGCAGTCTGGAAGCGGTGCTGAAGGACCCACATTTGTCTGAATGGTAGCTAAAGAACTAGAGCACCTCAAGGACTGAGAG
>QGOA01005279.1:0-10877 GCA_003313075.1 Termitomyces sp. MG16
GCATATTCCTCTATCCCTTCCGCCAGTTGAAAAGCAATGGGACCTTTGCTGGTACTGTGAGGATGTGAGTCAAGACTTCGACCTTCTGCCAATTTAACGACGCCAGAGCGAGAGTGAGAAATTTTCTTCAAGCTGTCGGTCACGCTGCGATAAATCATTTTCAACGTTGTTGGGACCGCACAAAGGCTGAAAAACTAATCGAGTGTTAGTAATAAGTATACAACAGAGATTTGGCGAGAAATGAAACGTCGATGGCATGGGCGACGACATTAAAGCGATGCAATATCAAAAACATTGAGGCAGTGACAGAAACACGAGGACGCTTCTGTCGATAGAATTTGTGTTTGCTCCAGTTGTAACGCATACCTTCCAGCTCACAATGAAAAGTCCGTCAGCGTGGCGAGAATAGAACATAGCGAGGCAACTCGTGTGAACCCGCAGCCCCCAATTTCGGGGAAGAGCGGATGACGATCTTCCATCATTTGACGCCACAATAAACTCTTCGGACGACACATATCAGAGACGAATCTATCCAGAAAGTTCTGTCCGCTTGCCTAAAATATCTGTCGGGCGATCGTACTTGAAGCCTGTTACGCCTTTCGTTCAAGTTCGGATTAACATACTCGAATGACAGTCGTCTGTCGACGTGTCAGATATATTGGAAGAAAGCGGTGCTGACATGAACATGACATGGCTTGATCTGTTATTTGAATGGTCTGCGTAATTCGGGTGGGCCATAATGAAGACGCTTGTGCCGGTGTTGCCGAGCCTTGAGAGGGATCATCGTGTGTAGAAGGACATAGCAGGCGAAAATAAGACGTTGAAGAAGGGAAGAGCGTGCGGCGTCAATGCAGGCAAGTGAGATAATTCTATAAGCATTGGAGAAAAAGAAAGAAAAAACAAGGCGTACCCGTAGAACAGACTTCATGCTCAAGTAATTTCACCTTGAAAAGTCCTCGACGCGTTTGGTCGCAGGCCTGGAGCCACTATTGAGGATCGGGTGAGGGATTCTTCGGACGCCCCATGTCACGTGAAATCTATAATAGTCCAGTGCAAGCCCGAGGCTATAAAAGTCCATGGACATACGACCAGGGTATATCATCTGTTTTCGCGAGGTTCCTGGGCCGAGCAAGATTGCGATGAATCCTAGATTTCGTATGTATGTAAGATTAGGGGCATTGGAGACATTGGGTAGTTATGAGATAAAAATTCGTGAGAAGTCTCGTAGAGCATCAGGATCAGAAAGCGAGGCTGAGGAGTAGACGTCACAATAGAAAAGAGAGTCAGTCGCTACTGCACATGACTGGTCGCACTCTCATTACAGTCATTCTACCTTGGTAGATTGGTACTCCCGGGAGTTTTCAGAGATCTAAGTTAAGGTATGGAAGCCTTCACATGTTCCCATGTTGAAAGCTGCCGAAGAATCGATATGAAGATCGGAGGCGTACAAAGTAACTCGAGTAACTCTGATGCGCCCATCAGCGTGGATCGAGTTGTGTGGTCTTGTTTACAAAGTTCATCCATCCTAGATCCTCGCTGCTGCTCGAAACTTCAAATAAACCTTCTTTCGCAACGAAAAACCCATTCTGTGCAATCCTGGTGAGGATGAACCCAGTAGGGCCCAAGCTTATCAGTTTTTGGATCGGTCACTCAGTGTCACCTATATCGCAGGGACAAGCACTTGCAACTTTGTTCATTCCCTTGTGGACCTTGGATACGTAGTAAATAATATGGCGTTAAATAGATCAGCTATTTTGCGTTCGCGATCTCTTCAAAAGTGCGTTCAATACTGGATAGCGATGGACATCCCCGCAGACTTTCAAATGATTTGCCACCGACTGCGATCTTCGTGGATAATCAGTTAGCTTCGTCCGTATGCTGCTTCAGCTGACTACGCCTTTTCAGTGATGTGTCGAGGTGAAGGCATCACTCTACCAATGTTCGGCTCCGTTACTCCACATGACAATTTTTGTTTCCGACGCAATCATCTACTCGAGTTTCAATCATTTTTACTTTGCAGATAGCTTACTCAGAAATGAAACGAAGGGGATTCTACGGCCACTCGGCCAGTGTTCCGGCAGATCTTGCGCTATTCACAGTGTGCATCTTGAAAGTGTGATAAAAATCGTCATTCTCAACTCCTTTTTCGATTCGGATACGGTCACGCGACTCTGGAACTAAGCTAAGTCAGACCCTCTTTTCATTGACATCCTCCTGCTCAAACTCGGTCGATCTAACCTCGACGGCGATCTCCCGCCGCTGTCAGTACTCGAGGACCATGAGGAAAGGTAGCATGACGAACTTCCATGTCGTGTGCCGTACCTTTTCCTCTACGCGTCCTCTGCCGTGTGGCGACCCGCTTTCGGCTGGATATGGTTCATCTACATCGCGACCATTCCTAGTTCTTTCTTACGTTTTATGAAGTGCATGCTGAGATCCTTCCGTTGTAACTATTGACATGTATTTTCGCGAATTCTTCGTCGTCTCCTGTTTTTGCGCCTTGTTGTCTTGCATACAAGAAGCTTTTCTATTGGAGATCCTTTCCGATGAAATACGACCTCCAGAATGTTCAGAGATTCGCAGATTTCAATCCATAGGCTCCTCTCGAAAGAATTCAATGTATCAAAGAAGTCCACATCGTATGATCGCGCGAGATCTATGATGAAATGGACGTTCAGTCATTCATTGGCCCATCGGGCCGATGACAATCCGATTGCCACATTAATCTCCACATTTACTTGTCACACAAACAAGGGATCGTAAGATATACTTTGAATATCTGGACAGAATGTTCACTTTCTAGCATGGTGGCGACGATCGTGCTGAAGACCTTACTGAGTGTTGTTATTCATGAGCGGAAAGAAAGTAATTGTGCAGTGGGACGACATAGGGAAAGTACTAAAAGACTGAGAAAGAAGTATTGAAAATGAAAGTGGAAAAAAACCAGCCAGAAGGAGACTTATGAGTAGAGATGAAGAAGAGAATGAATGAAACGACTCACTTCAGCACTTAGCCAAGAGAAGTCCTTCATTTTGTATCTTTGAGGCTGCACCTCTACCCCCAGGTTATAGCGCGGTACTATTGTACGCCGTGTTGAGGGTGTGCTTGTCGGACCGGCTCCCGACAAATGTTTTGCTACGGAGTCAAAAAAGACCTGATCCACGTGCTCACCGTGAAGGTGGTTTGTTCGAGCGATAAGTATAGAAAAGAATTATACTGAAGCGGACTAGATTGAACATGTTACTGCATGACGCAGAACAGGATATCACCCTATAGGGTTCGGCCCCACAAGTACCATGAGGAGGATTGTAATGAGTAACTCAGAGAAACATTTGGGACTGATGTAAATAAAAAGCTGAACTTCGTGCTTCTGTCGGCGATCGCCGTACGGACAAGCGCGTATGCTTTTTCTGCAGATGGAAGTCTTCTTCTATTGGATGTTCGTTCAACTATTCAAGTCGTTTGCGGAGCTGTCGTAAGACGGCCATGACTGTGGTGACAACGTGTATGCACAATTGAATTAGAACATAACCGGTCCACGAATCTTGCCGAAAGCATTCCTGACCTGTCAAGTTGATCTATTTTCACACACATATACCTCATGACGTCCCATTGAGCGCCAGGATCCACGATGTTGAAGTTTTGCACGTCCTAGACGCCTTCAGACGTCGAAAACAATGGGTAAACCGAGCTCACCGGTAAGTCCCGACACGACATACGATGAAGATCAGGCACAGCTTGCAAATATGTTGAGCTATCGGAAAGAGCGGCTACCCGTCACCGCACGATGCTATAGAAGGATGAAGATCCCTACCATCATGTGGAGCAGAAGCGGGTATAGTGCACTCCTATCCTGGTGATCCCAAGACCGCAGGAAAGTGGCAGGTGAGCCCAACTTCATGGTTATGGCCGAGAAAATGAAAAATCAAGCACCAATGTTTCGATGGAGTGGAGCTACAATGACAGTGGCTACGACAGGGTGCTTACTTCCCTCTGCTTGCCGAATACGCCATGCTAAACGTGACGTCACAAGAGGTTGAACATTCAACGTCACAGCCAATGGAATTATGGATATATCGGCATCGGCATGAGATTTGGCGGCGAATCGCAATCTATAGGGAGGGAAACATGTGATTCACAGACGAGTCAGGTAAAAAAAAGTTTGAGGATGGTAATTATATAAGATGATATGTCTTCTTTGAATATCTTGAATAGAGTTCATTTCGAGGCTCCAATGACCTCGAGCAACGCCCGCAATTACAATTTAAGAGATTGAAACCATTCGTAAGCGCGGCCGGCTTTGCCACGTGCCATCAGATTGTCTGCACAGCCACGACTCTATCTCATTGCAAGGCAACCCTCAGCGGGATGCAAAGTATCTATGCGCTTTCCATGGGTTAGATGCTCCTAACCAACCTTTTCCGATGTAATCATAAAACATCTAATGAATCTCACGTCAACACAGACCCTGAACCGACGTACCCACGTTCCGCCACTCCATGACACGGGACAGCCGCCAGAAATCAGCACTGAAAATTGTATGAACTTTAACTTCGCATTGATGCTGCGCCGCCTAGCTGCATATCTCATGGGCGCAGGTGGTCTGCCGAGGAACAACAGTGAACGTTTTGACATCATCGGTAGTGTTTAAATGCATTGACCCGTGATGTTTTATAATACATAGGCGTTTCGTCACCTCTCGCGCGCCGGAGAAACGTTTTTCTCTTTTCTCGGCACGCCAAATGTATACGAAACTCGTGAGATGGAATAGAAACGGGGTGTAAAAATGGCAGGACATCAGAAACCAGATCGATGACTTTCCGTGGAGATGATTTGAAGGAAACCACGGCGTAGACTTTGGCTTTGGAATTATGTTTGTAAGTACTCATACACGTAATTATGATAATCGAGAAAGGAGGAAAAGTTGCTCGGTGCCGTATCACTGCAGTCAAGGACGCGCATGTTTCCGCACAGTTCGATGCCAAGTATGTTCTATCGCTTGCTGTATATTTAGGTTCCCCTTCCGACCGTGGGATGCGCGCACATTCCATGCAAACCAGGAGATACTTGCACCGATGGACAGCCTCTCCTGGGCTGTTGAAACATAGCGTTGAAGACTAATGTGTGCATTTGTATATAGACTCAACACGCTTGACACGGATCTAGGTCATTATTCTACTATCCGGTCCATCCTTGATCCATCACGGGAGAAAAGATATTCCTGAGATGCTCACATATCGGCCGAAACTTCTGGTGCGCCCGCAGTTGATTGAATGTATATGCATCTCTCTAGGCCCCTAGTGGCCTTGGTGATATGCATGGAATGGATTGACGGTCGCCACTAGACAGATAGCCCATAGTTGATGTGATAACGGTTGTTGACTCAGACTTCGCCAGGAGCTTTCGACATAACTTGACAATCAATCCATCCATCGCATGTGCCATTTTCGGGAATGATCACATCAGTATTCTTTCAGATTTTTCTCGATGCAACCATTCCACTAACTAGTCTTCTTCGTCATAAGGGTAGCGCGGGCGCGCTGAAAGCCCCCTTGTTGCACCCAAATCAAGTTACTCCGCCTAAGGGTTCCTGGCGTTGCCACCGACGTCGGAGATATCACTCGGCCGTTTATGGATTGTGACAATGAAAGTCTGTTATAGGTGTTGTTCCTCTATCGACGCATGCGCGTTGCTCGGCGCTACCATAGAAACCTCACGTATTAACCATCATCACACGTAGAAAACTGAGGAGATAAAGCTAACTCAAGAGTCTCCCGTGTTTCCCTCCCAAAAATAAGCGTGAATCAGAAAAATTGGAAAATGATCGACCAATGATGGCACGTCTCAGATCAACAGGTCCATTGTGTTGATTTAGCTCTTGATATGGATTCATTTTAGAAGCCTTATTATCGTGTAAGTGGGAACACGATGTCTGGACACAAGTGGGTCAGGCATAAGCGTGTAAACACACGAGGTAAAAGCTTTCACTGTCGGAACGGCACCTGTAGGCAAAAACGTTATGGTCTCGAGGTAGGACGCTTAGGAGCCGCAGCAATGATCCATCGCTTTTGGCGATGCTTTTGTTCTTCAAAGTTAGCACGCGCCACATATAAGGTTCAAAGGACAGGGCAAGCAGGGTCTAGGCCACCTCCGCGTAGTCCAGGGACTTGCCTCCCATTCTTCCTCTTCTTGGGGTGACTGCAGTATTCCCATGCCAGGACTACGGTTGCGACTCATCTGAAGAAGCACAGTCCGGGAAACGGGAATTGAACGCCTTAATTGTGTTATTCTTGCCGACTGCAGGGCTACTGCGCAGCCGTTTTGCAGATCTTCGTCCGCCGAAAATGCTCTGTCCCAAAAGCAAGCTTGCAGGTTTAGAACACCGGTTGACACCGCCCGGCGACGTGATCGGCAGTTTGGTAATTAGAAGGTTGCGGGGAACATCTAAGAAACCGATATTGGCTCAGAGTTTGACTTCGGGGAGTCAAAGTAACACATGTGGGCAGAGCAGCAGTAGACAGATCCACGATGGTGGCTGGATACAGTAGTGTCGAGGGTCGGCCTTGCACCGATCCGCGTGGAGGGATTTCTAGAATGGCACATAGAGGGATGTAAAGCGACTATCCTCGATTGGGGAAGATTTGCGCAAAAGGAAAAGATACGTTAATGGTGCGCAGATCCCTTGCTCAGCCATATCCCATGTCCGTGTGTCATGGGCTTCGCAGGGTGACAATCAATTCAAGATCGTCGTATTTATGCATACGGTACCTTTTTCCCACGACAACATCGTTTCTTTTGTCTCGGACCATGGTTCAGAAGCGGTGACCGCTGAGAAGAAGGACCCTTTGCGTGGAGATCCACGCTTCGACTGTCATCGATTCGGGTTTTAGGGCACTGTGGGGGAACGCGACAATGTCGCATACGGCAATCTGCAGAGGGAATCGATGCCCCATCTAACTTTGCGGCTCACGATGGTCCTCGGAATTGGAGGGGTGGTAATGTATGTAATGGAGCAGCCAAAGAGACGGTCATTATAGGTTGTATCGAGCGGCAAATCGACACCTTACCAAATGAGTCAAGACACTGTAACGGCTAATCAGGATCGGGTTCAGCGCCAATCCCTCCATTTATACCTCTTTCGGTATCCTGCTTGCCGATATTCTCATCGCCGTGCCTCTAATGCATCAGATCACCCATTTCGATCCTTCTTTTCACCATGGACTTGCTCGGAATTCTCCTTTTGGCCACCCCAGAGCGTTCAAGAAGGCAGTCTATCCACTCAACCTCTTGACTAAACCTTCCCCCCTTTGCCCCGGCGCTAAACCCGAGGACACATACTAATTGCCTTTATTCTCAACCTTGATCGTCTCGGTAGTCCCTCATAAATAACAAGTCCGCCGCCATTCCCTCCTTCATACCCAGCTCCATGTCGCCAATCCACCACGAACGTAGTGTCGTCCTACCCAGCATCCGCGAAATATTTCCTGGTATGCAAGCATCGGTAGTTTCCTTGACATGTACTCATGACTTTTAGAACATCTTCCAAGGGAAACTCGCCACACCCATTCGCCAGTGCATCGCCAAGACTCGGTATGTCGTTCTTTCCTTGCCCACTGATTCTCCATATTCATAGCTGCCGCAGGCATTTTCTCAACGCGTAAATGCTGTCCCGGGTCCTCTGTTACTCTCCACTTTGCAGCGTCACACACCACACGCGGTTAGCTCACCAGTATCTACGTCTCCTGGCTCTGTGTCAAAGGAAGGCCGTCCATCATCTTCTAGACAACGGGTCCAGCGCGAAAGCGGACCTCGCTCGCCTGCTTCGGTCTTCTCCTTTGATGTGCTGCGCTCTGATCCAGCTAATATGATGCTCGAGCACATTGCTTCGAGTGCCACCTTCCCAAACCGAGGAGGCACCTCCACAAGCTTCGCACACCCACCTCAAGGTGAGATTCTAGGTGGATCCGTTTTCAGAGTCTCCGTTTCGGACCACGACGCTATGACGCGAGGCATGGGCCACCCTCGCCCCTTCCGCAACGGTTTCATCACCTCTGTACATGAATCTGATGGGCCGAGCACCATGACCTCCCCTCATGATGGTTACTCTGCTGGTATCATCTCGTTTCCTGCAGGTCCGCCTGCGAGTTCTCAAACCGGTCGGGGTCGTTCACCTGATGACCCTGATGTCGCTAGCGATGGTGATCTCTCTGGTTCTCACAACGGAAAGAAACATGTTTGCCCGACATGCTCCAAACGATTCAACCGACCCAGCAGCCTTCGCATCCACGTCAACACGCATACTGGTGCCACTCGTAAGCCGCATTCCTTGTGTTTTAGACCCCTTGTCTTGATCCAATTGACGCCTACACTTTTTAGCCTTCCGGTGTCCCTGGCCAGATTGTGCGCGCGAGTTCAACGTGAACTCAAATATGCGTCGACACTATCGAAATCACACGACGCCGGCGGCGCCTCGACCTCAAGCCGCTGACAACCGTCGTCGGCGAAAACGAGGATCGCCTAATGACCTCGTTTTCATTCCCGGAGATTCCCGCACAGAAACGCAGCCTTCCAGTCTGTTCACACATCCCCCCATCGCCAGTCAATCGATGGAACATGATTCAGATGTATCTGATGACGAGGAAGATGAACTCGACTCGTCCCAAGAAGATGCATCCCCTGTCAACATGGCATGTAGACAGTACTGGGAGGGACATGCTCGTAGTTGCCATGACAAGGATCGTTATGGCTCCCGCCCCTCGTCGAGTCGGTATTCGCAATCACACGTGCGCTCAGGTCAGCCGGGGAATCCTTCTTCGTCTGCGTCACCTTCGCCGCCGCTGCGCACGTATACGTACAGCCCGTCGGCACCTTATAGTCGATCGTTTGATGATTCAAAGGTTTCCACGGCGCTGCGGCCTGCATTCCATCTGAAACCTGTTTCGACACTGGTTACGGACGAGCCAATGTCGATATAAGGAACACTCTGTCTTTTTTTCTTATTCTTGGGCAGATCATGTGTAGGAACGGTGGTTATTGCGCGGTTTCGTGTCTCAATACTGCTCACAGATTACGTCGTTTGCAATTATGCTTGGTTTATTCCGTGATTCAGGGAGTAATCCCCTTCACATATGGCGTGTTGTATTATATGCGTATATCCCTAGCTCACAATATACTTTCTACCTCCACCTTTGTAAACGATAATCATGCGTCAGCGCAAAAAAAATGTATTTGCTTGCATGTTTTTGAGTTTGACAAGAACGGACCGGTGCATATGGATGGATGAAATTGAGATCCTGTGAAGACGGGAAAGGCGCATCGCTGTTCCATGTTTCCAGAAGTCACTCATCGTCACACGTAGAGTGCCATATGGAGGCCCACCACCTGATCAGAAACGAGGGCTGTGAAGGAGAGATTGTTACCCCGTATCACGCGGCAGTACTGAGTATTGTTTGAATAGCGGGAGCTCCACAGAAGACATTCGACCCGGAAGAGCGGGTGGGAGCCATACCCTGGAATTTCCTTCGTTCGATCCTATCAGAGTTACGTGCTGATGTTTCGGCGGGTAGCGAGGAATTAACCTTGGATTTTGGGGTTTCCCCCCCTTTCTGCTAGCTTTTTTTTTTCTGCGTGGTTTGGAGACTTGATGATGACATGGAATATGATCCATGTCATGACAGATCGCGAATAAGAGGGAATTGTACAGGTTAGGTATAGAAATTTCTTGAAACTAAACTCTATGGGTACCTCGGATCATCAGGAGTGAGCGCAGAAACGGGCGCTAAATTCGGCAAACAATCAATTTCTAAATTTAGTCTTCTTTGTTTTTGTTTTTTTCCCTTTCCTAAAACGTGTGATTGTTTGTTTTGGGAGTGTGCTACATAAGTATGTAATAGACCCATCTGCGCATTCGTTTGTGCCGATCATTTTCGTTCCTGGAGATCGGGTCAATCAAAGATGGAAAAAACCACCCTGTCTTTCCAATGTTAATCTTCATTTCATTCCTCAGTGGTATCGAGGGGTATTACTCTCTGATCGTTGTTAAAGGGACAATCTGATTGGGTAAGTCGCGTCTGCCTACCACACTGAACTTGGGAACACCCAGCAAAGAGTGGGATGATTCGACCTCGTTGGAGTCTAATTAGTGTCGGCCGCAGTATAAGTGCGCCGACAAGCAAGGGGTGATTTAGCCTGAAATTGATTGCCACTTTTGGCGCTCCATTAATTTTTTTGAGGTTGGATGTAAATCTTTTAGGTCCTCGTCAAAAGGTATTCTTCGTCTGACGGGAACAGTCTATTGGTTGTTAACCGACAACCGGACTTGCGCTCACCAGCAAGGGGTGGAATGATTGGTAGGTTCTTTTTACCACATTTGTCTACCGCAGCACACTGAACTTGCGCCGGCCAGCAAGGGGTGATTTCGTCCAGTCTGTTCGTTACGTTTGAAGCTAATGAATTTTTGAGTTGTATGCAATTTTTTTCCGAGTCACAATAGGGCAGAATGATTAGACCTCGTTAAATTTGTTCGTTGCGTTTGACGCGGTGAGATTTTGAGGTTGAACGTCAATCTTTTCGTCAAGAGGTGTTCTGATTGTCTGTCAACAGGAACAGTCTATTGGTTGTTAATGAACACCCAATCTTGCGTCCACTAATAGGGGTCACCGTAGGAACGGTCTATTGGTTACGAACTTATAGCCAGACGAGTTTTTCGATGTTGAATGTAAATCTTTCAGTTCTCGTCAACAGGTTTCTGATAGCTTGTCAACAGGAACAGTCTATTGGTTTATTGGGTGTTAACCAACAACCAGACAAGGGTTCCGAGGTCTACTTTAGTAGACTGAGGTTTTACTACCTGCTTTGGCGCGCATTTTGTCCTCGAA
>QGOA01005281.1:0-21876 GCA_003313075.1 Termitomyces sp. MG16
ATATATATATATCAATAGATGAATACAGTGTGTTGATACTATAATAAATTATGTTTATCTGTGAAAATTATAAAGCCCAATAAGCATTGAAATTAGACTGACTTACATAGAAAATACAGACAGAATATATATGTTCTGCTCATGTGAGTTCTGTCATGTGCCTGCACTAATAAAATTAGATAATGAAATACCAGAAGACAAAATACTCACAATTTCTCTCAAAGCAGTGTTGAAACGTGATGAGAAGTTACACAAGTCAGAACAATGTGCATTACTGTGATATTCTGAGCTGTCCAGCTATATGATGCACCAAAATATGAATATGTATATGTAAGGGTGACCTCTGGAGGCTGTGGCTCAGTCACACAGCTGGCAGAGGGAGATCCAAAGTATATTAGAGTATATATTGACAATATCATAATAACTACTCACCTGGCAGAGGAAGATCCAAAGAGAACAAGTCTAGGGATTTTCTATGCCAGGTTGAACACTTCTGAGGCCTCTGAGGCCTCTAAAGCATAAAAAACAACTGTACAGTACAACAAACCTTAAAAACTTGAAAATTGCCTAAATAAATAACTGTACAAACAAGGCAGAAAAAACTCCGGACTTTGGAAGTCAGAAAAGCAAACTCTGGCTTATATAAGTGGTCTGGAAGTGGTGCTGAAGAGCCCACACTTGTCTGAATGATAGCTAAGGAACCAGAGCACCTCAAAGGCTGAGAGTAGTACTAACAGATAGTGTTGAGAGAATAGAAACAGCAGAATAAGAAAATGATAGAAGAAATAAGAAAATGAATGAAAGGAGAATGAAGGAATAGGGAGTGAAAGAAGGAAGAAATGAGGAGTCCCCTGACAGTATATGCTTTGTCTAAGTGTTGCTTATCATCACTTTTCTTGGTTGGATCTCTTGATCATAATATGTTGAGTGTTACAGTCTTTATGAGCATAAGTGCTGGCAGTAATATATAAATTGAGGCAGCATGCTTTGCATATAGACAAATCCTTCCAGGACAAAGGACCTGGGGCCTCAAAAAGATATGGTACCACCTAGTGGGCACAGTGCACATACATACTGGGACCAGTCAATCATGCCAAGCGAAATAGTGCAGGTGCACTTATGTTGCTGGGCAAGTGCCACCATGCACTCATGGTCAAGCCAGTGCTAGTATCTAGCATCCTGGGCCTCCCATGCAACCAGGGGGGCATCAGGGAATGAGTCAGTGTGCACAACATAGTTGAGTTTGATGGTAAATTTTTTTTTTGCTACATGTCAGGAGGTAGAACTCTGGCTCCCATGCTTGGACCCTCAGGCTGGACCACTGACAACATGTGTCTTGGAAGGTCTCAGTGCTGAGAGAGGGGTGATGTCATGATCCCTCTATCCAGAACCTCCTCACCATCCTCACAACACAACTTCTGCTATCATGACTGCCAGTACTGTCATCATGCACATCAGACCCCGCCATCACACAACACTCCCTGACAGCCCCACATCACAGATCCCAGAACCACCTGCCAGCATGGCCATTACCCCACAATCAACAATCAGATCATGCCAATCACTCCAGCTATCACACATCATGCATCATGACCTCCCCTCCACACCAATTGATCACATGCTCTGCATGTGCAATTTTTGGTATACAGCTCCCCTTCCACCCACCACCATCTATTAACTTCTGGGACCATCCCAGACATCTCAGAATCCCTCAGGAGTCTGGAGTGACCCCCACATATACTTAAAAAGTGGCCATCTACTTGTATTACTTTAGTCTTGATATTACACTAATTGTTTGCATGCCTCTTTAACTTTGACTAGTATGCATTGACTGGCATGTGTTGACTGGCACATGTATTCTTGAGATTGGTATGCACTTTGTGACTTAAAGTTTACTAACCCCAGTCTTGTCTCAGAACCCCCAGTTCACAACTCAACCTTAACCCCTTATTCCTCTTTGACTCCCCTGATCCCTGGACTAAGTTCCCAACTCCAAGAATCCCTTGTTCATGTCTTGAACCCTGGAGCACAGTCCAGAGTTCCAGACACCCAAGTACACATAGATCAAGTCTGCCTCATAAGGGCATTGCTTTCCAGGAAAGCCTCTGGCTCAGCAAAATCTGACATGGATCAAAAGACTTGGTCCAGATTTGAAAGGAATCAGGAAATGAAAAGGTTAAAGTCAAGTCATGTACTGGAGGTTCTAAGACAAGACCAGGGTTAATAAACTTAAAGTTGCAAAGTGCATGCCAGTCAAAGTGTGCCAGTTAATGTTTACCAGTCAAATCAGAGGGCACACAAGCAATAATTTGGTAATATCAAGACTAAGGTAATACAAGATGATGACTATGACTATAAATACTATATGTGGCTACTCTGGAGGTCTGAGGGGATCCTGGGATGTCTAAAATAACTTCCAGGACCCAATAAGTGGTAGCAGGGCAGGATAACAATTGTATACCAGGGGATTGTGCCTACAGAGCATGAAAGTGGTGACAGAGTGTGTGATGCATGATGCCAAGGTGATCAATGTGATCCAAGCATTGTTTGTATGGTGATGGCTGTGATGGCAGGTAGTCCCAGGGTCCATGATGCAAGGACTGGCTGGAGGGCATGCATGATGGTGGGCATTGGTGGAGGGGTGCATTGTGGGGTCAGTGAGGGGGTTCCAGAAAGAGCTCCAGAGGTGTCTTGAGGTAGATCCCAGGGTGGGAGGGTCATGACACCAACAATGCCAGAGTAATTGTCTTGTGGGTGACCTGGAGAAATTGAATTCTCTTGCCCATACCTTTTCTACAGTGCACAGACTACTAGCTATTTATAACTTTTTATTCCAGGCCAACAAAACAGTAAAAAAACTTGGAAATTGCCCAAATAAGTGATTACACAAGCAAGGCAGGAAAACTCCAGATTTTGAAAGTCAGAAAGGAAAACTTGAGCTTATGTAAGCTGTCTGTATGCAGTGTTGAAAGGGCCACACTTGTCTAAATGATAACTAGAGAACCAGAACACCTCAGAAGCTGAAAGTAGTACTAATAGCCAGCAGCACCTCAACTATGTCCCCTTATTCACCACTCACATCAACAAAGACAAGGACTCAGCACTAACTGCAGCCAACAAGATCTTTCAATCTTCAATACCTCAGTGTACTGTGATGGCTCCAGTTTTGAGGGTGGAGTTAGAGCCTCCACAGTTCTTCATGTGGATGGCTGTGAGAAGAAGGCTCTCTGATATCACTTAGATCCAGATACCCAGCACATGGTATACAAGGCAGAGGTAATAGGTTTTCTACTGCTCTGCACCTGTTCATCCTGCTAGGCCATAGCCTGTCTATTCTGATCATTGTAAGAAGTGACAGCCAGGCAGCTATCAAGGCTCTACTCAACCAGAGACCCCACCCTGGATACCACCTCCATGTCAAGCAGGACTGCCTTATCAGATCATGCAGGCTTTGCCCCCAATGAGCAAGCCAATGAGCTGGCCAAGCAGGCAGCCATGGCTCAACTAGCAACATCAAGCTCCTCCCTCCCATACTATGCTACAAGCCGCTACCCATCAGCATTTCAGCCACATGCTAGGCTGCACTCCTCAACCTCCAAAAATCTTGGAAACAACATTGCATATATCAGTATTATCCATAGTCACTAGTCACTTAGGCTTACAGAATCATGGTGAATAGCTGCACAAACCATTTTTTTGAAGAAGTGTTGACATGGTTGTATAATTTAGTGCTCTGCCCCATACACAGAGTTTCAATAGCCCCTAAATTTTCACACTTTCTTGAGCTGAATACAAAGATTTCCGCTTCCTGGGGCTTTCCACCATGTTCTATTCCTCAGAAAATTGTAATTAAGACAGGAATCTGTCTGATTAGATTTTACACACTCTTTGTTGATTCATTTCACCGAGCCCATCCTGAGTTACAAAAGTCAGTCTGATTTCACACTTCACGATTTTGTACACTTCAACAACTTCAATTTTGTATAAGATAAGCATAGAGCACTCATGATATACATTATAATCACCCATGTTTTTTTTTCTGGGACCTGGAGGGTAAGTATATTTAGTTGCTAAATGCAAATTTCACTTTGTGAACCGATTTTACATTGTGACACATGACAGTGTGGAAATTCCCCCATTAGTTATTCATTTCTAGACGTTGATGCGAGCTGTACAAGGAAGATTGAGCAAAAATGATTCGAACAAAAGGTAGAATGACGATGGATGGGATCATGATCTGCTGAAAGACAACCATGCACGTCCTGATTGATTATCGCTGTATACAAGGTCTACAGGCACAAGGGTTTAGGTGAAAACTGGCTTGTTATTGAACAAGGCCAACGTACCAATTGGAGATGTGAAGTTATACACCAGATGGTTCACGTTTGAAGTGTATGGACTAGGTCTCGCCATGTTTGATCTTGTGATCTGGTCATTGGTGCCTAATTCGACAACATCACCTTTCTTCCTGTTCGGCTTCAATGGTGTGAAGCTCGTGAGAATTTCTTGTCCATCCCCCCCAGACTTATCCAACAATCCTGTCCGGTCGGGCTCATGCATGACACGAACAGCAGATGAATCGATGTAGCCAGCTTGATTATCAATCCCAAGCTCAGAAATGGTCCTGGGCAAAGCTGACTTAGGACTGAGCACTGGAGTTCTATAGTTGAAAGTGTGCGTTGCTTGTTGCGTTGCGTTTATAGATGTAGACTCGTTACATGGCTCATACCAGCTGGCCCTGAACACGTCACCGTGTCTGGATTTACTGCGTTTGCGTTCTTCACGAGCCACGATTTTGCCTTCGATAGAGCGAGGGAAAAAAATCTTTAAAGGGCGGCAGTAACTAAATGATTGTATGAAAAGGTCGGGACAACACACCACAATAGTTATTGAAGAAGAAATCGCACCACCAAATCCTGATAGCATCATTAAAAAATCTAGATGTTGATTAGAATCAAGCATTGATGCTAAGAATATCTATGATCTTCCCACCTGTCCAAAACATACTTTCGCTGATGTGATGATGTGGTCGCATACCATCAATACCGAGAATCAACATGGGGATAGTGAACAGGTAACAAAAGAAAATACGAATGATCTGTTGTGAACGTTAGAATCATTGTTCATTGTTAACTGCCTTGCAACAAGGGGCATACATTCATTTCGGAGGACTTGGTCAGGCACACAATTATATTCTTGTCAACACCTTGTATATGCTGAAGGAGGTGTCAACATCAAAATCATTCTGATTAAGTCAAACTAGATACCAAGTTCTGAAGAAAGCTCAGGAACATAAACCTTGATCAATTCAATGCAAACGCTCATCAGTGTTCTGATCCTTGTCAGAAGCTCATGAACTCACAAAATGGGCGTGAACCAAAGTGTCAGCAACAAGCTACCCAGGCTTCCTGCCAAAAATGTACATGCTTCAGACTAATGCCATATGCCTCCATCAGGATGGCCCATCATATAACACATGTCGATGACTAACTTTGAGTGGATCAGAACGAGTGAGAATAGTGATGATGGGCATTTACGTGATGGTGAGAATTGACCTGGCAACCCATGTCTTGAAGTAGAGGCTGTGAAACCAATTTTGCTGGGCTTTGGAGCCTGCATTGAGAAGAAATAGCCAAAAGCACAGCTCTAAGGGAAAACAAATGACGTCTAAGATGGACAATCTATAAATATTATTAAGCACTGATACCTTCCAAATGAGTGACTCTGTGGACATCACGATGAAGATTTCAGCATGTGTAAAAATTAAATCTCTACTTACATTTCCAAGCTCCATCCGATAGAGACACATAATCAAGGAGAAGTTGAAATTTTGAGAACGAGGGCTCCACAAGTTGATGGGTTTGGGAATGACTGAATGTAATGCATGAATAAGTGGTCAGTGGAAATAGAAGATTGCCCTTACTTCCATAGGGGGGAAAATTAACAAAGCCTTCATGGTACTTGATGGCTGAAAGACCGATTGGGTACAACGCTATTAACGGAACTGACAATAGATATGAGTACTAGTAATGATGGGATAGAGTCAGTATTTTCTCAACCCCCCAAACAATTGCTTTAGCTGGGCGCACCGTCATAACTCTTTCGAAGGTTCCAATGGTTTGATTCAATCTATAATGAGAAATTTCTCGGAAGGATGCTGTAGCCTTACCGGAGCCCTACTTACCTGAAGCACCTGAATCTGTCGAATGACCACAGATGAAAACAGAAGAACATCCCTAACTGTACCGAGTTTTTGTCAGCTGTCAGATCTACAAAAAGGATCAGAAACTTACCAAGGGCATGACGATAGACCATACTAAGAGACTTACAGGGGTAAGATCAGACATGGCGAGCGAAGACTTAGGCAGACACCTTGAGGATTGGTGAGTTCGAATTAGTAGCAGCTGTAGCCTTTAAGTAGGAAATTAGATTGTCATGAGCACTTGTTACCTTGGCAGGGAGACGCGTTGCACTATATATATGAAAGACCTTTACATGACACAACTATTCTACAAAGATAATTAATCATTTGATGCAATGTTCTGCAATGATTAGCGGTACTTCAGACTAAGGCATGAGAGACAGGAACCCGTTGAACATATTTTGGTGTGACCAACGCGAGTTAGGGAGACGTTTCAAAGTTGGAGGCACAGCATGCAGTGATGATCTATCTATATTTAAGGCTCAGATTATCCTAACCTCTGGGCACCTAAAGCAGAGCATCTCATCTGGGAAACACTTACACTGCAAGTATCATGCAGAAGTTGTCAGGAGTGCATGACTTTAAACCCTTGACAGATTGCTAATAGCATAGAGATGAGAGGAAATCTTGCGGTTGATCTTGATATCTGAGGTCACGTGAGGACAAGGGAGATTGATCTTGGTGGACAACGCCCTCAGAAGACAACGATGATGTTTGCAATACGTCGAAGAATATGGAACCGAGCCTCTAGCCACAATTTGTAAGGAGAAAGAGAACACCATCCTTCATATGGTTTGTAGAAATGGCCATCTAGGTAATCATTCTCCTTGTTCATTTCCTGATCTCTGATCCAAGACGAATCTGATTTCTAATAGCGTCTCACAGATATAATTGAATACATACTTCCTTTGGTTCCATCGTCCTTATTAACAGCTCGAAACAATGCGAAATCAACCCCTCTCTACTGGGCAGCACTTAGCAAGCATCTTGCCATAGTCCAGAAGCTCGTTGAGTATCCTGGTGGTCCTGGTATAGGCCTCATCAATATCAAAAACAAAGCGGGACATACGCTGCTGGGAGAAGCAGAGCTTGCAGAGTGAGATGAGGGTGCGACTTGGCTCGTGAAAATGATGAATCTAGATGCAGAGGATCTTGAAAAAGAAAAAGCTGTCGCCGAGGAAGAAATTCAGGTTGATATTCATGACGCAGATGGACAAGTGGCAAAAATGACAGTCAGCGGGAGTTCATCAAAGTCTCGTGACAAAAGCGCTGACAGTAAGCATCCTGTTTCGCACCTTGAGTGTTTGGACTAAGTTGTACTCAGGTGGAAACCTGCAACATTTCTCGGCACATCACTGGTTCCGCAATTTACAAAGTTTCAATGGGTAAATGCAAGATACTCTCCATGCTTTTGTATAACCCGCTCACACCCCAGCACCCATATCAGGTATGCCGCTTCAATAACAATGATCCTTCGTAGCATTTCTCGGCGCATCATTGGTTCCGCAATTTACAAAGTTCCAATGGGTAGATGCAAGATACTCTCCATGAAACCACATTTGATGTGCTAAAAAAAAACAAGATCTTAGATAGCTTAATTAAAAGTAGTGCATGGGCAATCGTGATCAGTTTTAGAGTATTATATATGGCGGAAAGTTCAACACCACCCACAATTATGTGTAATTTGGGGAGAAGCTGCTGAGGTTGATGGGATGACAGAAGTCATTGTTCATGCCTTATGGTTCAAGGAAAGCAACCCTTGGGTTGAACTTCTCATGATGAAGATTTCATACATAGAAGCGATGTCTTGATTAATCAGGACCCTCTCAAGAGTTGACTGCTGAATTTTTGTGATCCACGTCAAACTACGCCTCATTTTGTTGATGCAGAATTGAAGGACCTGAACTGTCCGAATAGTGAGACAAAAGGTCTGAGAATGAGATGGCTTTGCCGCTCATTAGGTCGTAACGGGGAACTCAGTGAGTTTTATTTTTACAAGGTTGATCAAGGGAAAGGTTGCAGGGTCAAAATTAGCAGTACATATACTATTCCACCCCTTTAGCTCGGAGTCCCCTCTGAGTCGGACAAAACAATGTTTTGCCACAACCAGCCATCCTAAGCACTTCAAACAAGACATACAACGTAATATAACATACCTAATGTGTTCCCGACTTAGTCCGGGGTGAGACAAGGTCTCGTTGCTGAGTCCCTTGGTGGCGAATGGTCAAGCCAGTTGTCACACCTGCCAATTCCACGGCAAGGCAGAGTCTAAAATTCTCTCACGTCTCGGTCTTCTTTACAGTGCAGCGGAGTGTGAATTCAGCATCTTACTAAGGTGTGACGCCTTAGTGACATCCGACTCAGAGGGGACTCCGAGCTAAAGGGGTGGAATAGTACATACACCTTATGCGTCATGATTCGAAATCAAATAAATTGATCCGACATCGTTTGTTATTGTAATTGGACATCTCCGGTGTGGACGTGGGGTGGACTAACTGATGGATCGACGACGAAGTCGAAAGAGCTGAAAGTGGAGGATAAGGGTAGAGGTCGAAATAGATGTAGAGGTGTATATAAGCGTCGTGTACGTAGAGTACGTTCGTCGCAATGAGAAGGAAAATCGTAGGACAGAAGAAGGCGAACACCAGAGAGACCGAGAGTGACCCAGTAGTCAGAGAGAGAGTACAGCAGAAGACCGAAGCACCGAAAAGGGAGAGCAGAAGCGGAGTCAAGACAATCAAAGAGGTCGACCAGCAGAAGGTACGAGACGTCAAGGAATCAAGGAGCCAGTATGCCAAGGACAGAACCGAGACTGAGGCGGGGAAGCCGAGCCAAGCGGTCGAGCTGAGAATCAAGCCGTGACAGACAAAAGCAAAGCCGAGACCGGTGAGACTGAGCCGAGACTGACAAGAATAAAGCCGAGATAGAGAAGCACAGATACTGAGAAGCCGAGAGAAGCTGAGTACGCTGCCGAAGACAGCGAGAAAGCGACGTTTGACGTCGGATCAGACGTCGACCAAGCGAGAACAGAGTCGAGCAGACAAGACAGCCGAGAACAGACCAGACAACGACGAGACAAGAATAACGAGACGCACAGAACAAGCTTGGCTGAAGTTCAGAGATCGTGGGGTGTAGAAACCTACCTATTCATATGTTTTTCTAGTCTTATATACCTATTTTACATGCTCTCGGTATCGACGATCTACCCCGAAGTTACTTCAAATCGTCGATTCCTCCCCAATTCTGTTTCCGACCGCTAGTTGGTCTCATAATTTCGAAACTCTATTTCTTTCCTCACCCTATTCATACATCCCATTTCCTAATCCGGCTTCGACATTTGTTACCCTAGTCTTATTCGAACGCTTCTTCTTCGTTTTATTCGTACTTGTCAGTCCCGTAGCCAAACTTGGTCTACCTGTCTTTTGTCGCCTTCAGCCTGATTCCATCAGCAATCCTTTCCCTTCTACCACACCGGTTTGGGCACCTTGTCCAGAGGACTAGATCGCTTTTCTTTTTCCACTTGCTCCATGCGTGTTGCCCAGCTGTCGATGGGAGTTTCTTCTGGTAGTTTGGTCCATATTTCGTCGAGACTGCATTGTAGCTCGTCTCGAAAGTCAGTGAGGTGCTTCTGCATCGTCATGCCTTCCTCACGGTGCTCTGGCGTGAACTGCAGGAGATGAGGAAGAAGGTTGCGAGCTTCAGCCGAATTATTTAGAGTCATTTTTAGACCTCTCCGAATCTGTGGCAATCATACCTTGTATTGTAGCGAAGCGGGCAGCAAGCTTCGTGAGAGACTTCGAGAGGTACTCCTCTTCGTCAACAGTCCCCGTCCTTCCAGATCCCACCTTACGTTCCATCTTCCGCTTGGAACGAGACGTTCGTCTGATGAGATGGAAATGATGGGTTGATCGAGCTAACTATACGAAACGTACCGGGAAGAGAGAAGTCGTTGTAGGAGCAACAGTATACCGAGTAAACGTTGTTGGATCCATCGAGACATCCGTCATCACATCTAAATTATGCAATGCCACATCTTCTGTGCCATTAAAAGCATCTGAAGGACAAGAGCTTTTTTTTGCACATCATTGATACAAGATGAGGAATAGAAGCCTTACCAGGTTCCTCGACCTTTCGAATCCGAAGCTCGCGAATTCTGTGGAGCTGTTTGCGCAATTGTTCTAAACACTCGTTGATATCCTCCATAATCTGGTTGCAACTTTCCAACGTAGCAGGGTGGAAAACATCTTCGGAGCTCCGGCTTACTTTGTAGTGCAATCTGGGAATAAAGGTCAATTCATTTATGGAATCACTGTTTTCAATGTGGGAGTGCGTACAATACGACGAGCTTCTGCGAAGTGGTTTCCTTGCACGTATGCAATGATTGCCTCGCGGATGTCCTTGGCGCAGTCGAGTAGAACCCGTGCAGCCTCTGAATGCCGCTTCTTGGATGTAAGGTCCTCTGCAAGGATTCAGCATCCGAAACCGCAAGTATATACAGAGACAAACCTGCCACTCGATAACCCGTCGTGACAATATCTTCCTCTGACATTCCAGTTTGTGAGCAAGGTAGAAGAGTTCCTGCCACTCCAATGCCTTCTCGTGAGCCACCATGGCTTTTGAAAAACTCTGAGCCTCAAGGAAGACTACAAGAGATCTGAGTCCGAATAGGATAAGATGATGTACCAGAAAGCGCCGTATCGAAAAGCCTATCCGCATCAACGAAAAGATGATGTACTTGACTACGTCCTCAACAACTTCGGGGTCAATTTCTGCTTAATTCGTAAGCCCCATCATGAGCGACGACAAGATGAGATCTGACCTCGCAAACAGAGCATGAGGGACAACCCAGCCTCATTTTCGGGCGGCGTTTTGACGACGTATGCCATCAATATTGAGTTCCGCTTGAGGTCCTTTCTCTCTAGCTCTACTCTGACAGCATCACAGAGCTTGGCAATATTTTCCGTCGGCTCCAAGCCCTGGACATATGATAGTGAGGTTAAGACCGATGACAACAAGCTTAGAGACCCACCCTAAACTGCTCAAGAACAGATTGATATGATCAACCTCGCTAATCTGTTCCACAAATGACGAAATTCGTTCCAAGAACTTGGCCTCGTCATGTTCAACGAGAACGTGAAGATCAATGCGGTGCTTTCAACATGCAGAGAAGGCTTTGCGGTAATCACCTCTGTTTATTCGTATAGTCAAAAAATGAAATATTAAATTGCGTGCGAAAAAAAAAAGTTCATCCGCCTACGCGTCAATATCCTGCTTGACAACTTCGATAACCAGCGGACGCGGGTTTATCGTTTCTAAATTGACCCTGGGCATCTGCAGAACAAGCGCCATAGCACTGGGCACGGCGAAGACGATCCTCAAACCACGTTCGATACGGCAGGTCTCCCACTCCGTCTTCTCTTGCTTCATCTCCGCGTCCTGAGACGCCGCCAGGAGGCCACTCAAACTCGTCACAGGGACGAAACGAGCATCATGCGCGGTTGTAGCGAACGATGAGACGAGGACAGTGAGATTTGGGCGGAGGACATTGGAGGTGGGACGTTTGGGATTCGGAAGGGTGTCAGTAGGATTTTAGCTACAAAGCCAGTCAACAAAAATCTTTCGAATGAATAGCAAACAGGATGATGCTTACTTCCATCGAAGAAGGCAACTGCGCCTGAGTCTATTGGGGGCTCGGAGGGCGATATGAAAGTGTCCCATGCATATTCCCGTTGAAAGAAGGCAGCTGTATGGACAATGTTAAGGCACAATCACTCAAGTAAAGCAGGAGTACTTTTGGTGGTTAGTATGAGGTACAAAGCTTGTTCAGGATGCCAGGAGACCGAAGTGAATTGTCCAACATGTCCATCAATAGTGGGAGCTTCAATCTCTTGCTTCAAATACCTGGGACAGACGTTAGTTAGGTCTCCAGAGAGATTACAAGACGCACCAGTAATAATTGCCCGTGGTCCAGAGTTGTACTTGAGAGAGAAATGTTAGTGTATGCATCGCTAGTTCTTGGAAGGGGAAATCATACCAACATCTCCTTCGTCCCTTTCTACCGAGATCGCAAGAACATTAACTCCAGCTCAACTCCCTTACGCGATACCCCCACTTGCTAACCTCCTTTCCCTTTCCAGCTAAATCCACAGCTCTGATCCCAAACTCCCCATGCCTCAACCCATTCCTCTCAAAAAACACCACATCCTGACGCCCCTCCGTCCCGGCACCACCACCTTGGAACCCAAATCGCTGCGTCCCAGAAATGAAATTCCCAGACGGGCGCCATACAAGCGTGTGTTCGAGGCCAGGGACAGCCTCCGAGGTGGACTGGAGTTTTCCATCGCGGTCGTATACACACAACGTCCGCTCGCGCATGGAATTGGTAGAAGAAGGCGGGGAAAGGGCAGAGACGACGAAGAAGGATCCGTCGCCGAGCCAACTTATACGTGGGGCGAGGTCGTCGTCTGAGCTTGAGCCGACCAGTGTTTGAGTGGGTGTTTGAGCGGCGGCTTTACCCAGAGAACCGTGGAACTGGGTTTGCTTCGAGCCCCGGCCGACGTTGATAGGAGCATCTGTGGCACTGGTTAGACGGTGGTAATGGGGGATCGAAATGGCGCACGAGCTTACCGTGTGTGTGAAGGAATTCTCCTTGACAGTGAGGATGAGGGAGGGTGCGGAGCTTGGACGGCTCAAGGAACGAGTCGAGCATCAGGAGCCTTCCGGCGGGCTGCGAAGTGGGCAAGGCAACCAGGGCCAAGGTCAAGAGTTCTTTGGGGGCACGCCACTTGAGGCGGGGAGCTCTGGCGGCATATCAGAAGCGACGTGAGTGGGGCTATAAATGAAACAGGAACGTGTCATGGCAAGTAAGTAGACAACTGAGCGTTGTTTGCATTTTGCTCTCGTCTTCATCCTCCGTGTGTTCCTTCCGTGTCGTCTACGTAACAACCATACACTACCTGCGGATGACCCGGTGTCAATCTGATCAAAGCAAAGAATGATAGATTTGAAGACCCCTACCTTATTTGTCTTTCGTTTCCTCCCTTCGATACACAGCCAAGTGATTAGTAAAACATAATCATCATTTGATTCGATTCGTTCGATTCGTGGAAGAACGGCCACGTATAACCATCTTTCCTACTCACAATGGCAAACCTCTTGCATGGATCGCGCCATAGGACCTTTGGCGTCCATAACTTGGGTACGGTCGTGCATTTATCATGAAACGATATCCATTCACCCTATGGCTCCCAGGTGGTCGTAATTATGATTACACAGAGATGTACAGCCCTGACAAACCCGGAGAAGAAGCAAAAGAAAATGCACGAGTGTGGTATGTCTATCTTGACGAAGCAGAGAGTCACGATGCGGACATGATTGAAGGCTATCGGAGCATCCTTGATAGTCTCCTTGTTTTTGTGGGTATTGATGACATACATTCCGAGATGTCTTCCTAATTCCAATGCAGGCTGCACTCTTCTCGGCAGTTGTAACAACGTTTGTCGCTCAAACATCCCAAGTGCTACAACCAGATAACGCACAGATTACGGTATCCCTACTTGTTGAAAACAACCAATTATTGAGAGCCGCCGGGAATAGAACGAGGATAGATGCTGTTCCTGCAGCATCTCTGGGTCCTGAAAGCCAGACGCACACTTCCGTAGATGTATGGGTGAATGGACTCTTTTTCACCAGCCTGGCTCTCTCGTTATCAACGGCCCTCTTGTCTGTTCTAGCCAAACAATGGATCCAGGTTTGTACACTCCCTTTATCTTGGTCTTTCAGCCATCTCATGCAGGTAAATAGGCATATACTGTAATTGTTCCTGGGAGCGCCAGAACCCGTGCTGTAATCCGCCAATTCCGCTTTGGTGGACTTGAAAAATATAAGCTCGGCGACATTATTCAGAGTCTCCCATTGGTCCTACATTGCTCAGTTGCTATCTTTCTGGTTGGACTAGCTCTCTATGTTTCACAATTGTCCCGTCCAATATCTGGAATTGTTGCTGTGGTCACTGCTCTCACGTTTCTCTTCTACTTTGGATCCTCCATGATTCCCGCCTTTGACATTGCTTGTCCTTACCGCATCCCCTTCGTATTCTATTCAACAAAATTTCTATTGTATACTGTATATACTACAAGATACACATGCCGGAATCTCTGGTATATGCTTACTCACTGCTTGAAGCCATGGCAATCATGGCGACCACTATGGTTGCCAAGACAGTCTTTGAAAATAGCAGAGCACGATGCAGTGTTGAAGCGATCATCTTTTTATGACCCTCACAACTCCTTGGAGTGGGTTTTCAACCACTCATCTAACCCCTTTGTGAAAGAAATTGTCATTGAGGGGACTTGTGGCTTGCTTGATGAATGGTCTTCACATACAAGATGGTATTCAAACCATTCTATCAATGAATATCTTGACCCAAGCTCAGGAAATAGTTATTTTCTCTCTGCAATCGAATATTGTTTATCCAGAGTGCCTGATACGTATTCAGCATCTTCCATGGAGGACAAGATTGGGAAAAGTAACAAATATGGCCGACTGATTGAAAGTTTTATGAAGGCCTTTGCTCTTGCGACTCTGCTAGATGAAGCTACAGCTGATTTAAAGGAAGACAAACCTACAGTTGATTTCAAGGACTGTCAAGAACAGATAAGGGCTGCACTATCAGTAGCTTATCGAGCGGCACTCAAAGACAGGCATCAGGTCCTATCTCGGTGGCTTCTGGATTTGGGTGGTCCCAACCTATTTCAACCTGGCAGTCAATCGAGCACGCAGTTCTTGCTTTCATGTGCATATCATGGGGATGCAGAAGACTTGCGTGAATTGGTGCGTTGAGGAATTGACCTCAATTGTTGTGATATTGGTGAGACCGCTTTGCATTTTGCAGCCTCAGCAGGCAATCTGGATGTGGCTATCGCCCTTGTTGAGCAAGATCCAGCTCTGATTTCTGCCCAGAATCGATACATCTCATTTACAGCGCTTGTAAATGCCATTCAACACTATTCGCGGAACTCCCATACAATGGTGACATACCTTTTGGATCATGGTGCCCAATCATGTAGTCATGATGCACCCTACTATGCATTGAAAGGGTTTTCAAGCGTCATTGACCTCGAAAGAGTGAAGCTTTTGCTTGACTGCGGATGGAATAGAATGGTCAAGGATGCTGGAGGGAAAACATTGCTTGACATCGCATGCAGGGAAGGCAATGACACACTTGTCGAGTACTTGAAACATTACCAGACTGTCAGGCTCGCCCCATATGAAATGACATCTTGTAGTACGAAGTAAATATCTTGTCCTCAGTCTCGGAAGAAGAAACTCTGTTAACCTGTAGTACGAAGTAAATATCTTGTCTACAGGTTGAGTAAGTATCAGATAGAGAAATAGTATGTATGTAGATTATGTACCCTCAGTCTCGGAAGAAGAAACTGAGGGTCACATGTAGGTAGAACCACTATAGGCCAGCCAATAGCGGTGGCTTGGAGAACTGTATAGTCACAATCGACAACGATCGTGCCCGAAGTAGTAAATAAGAGAAAAACAGAGAAGAAAAACTTTAGTCCCCGGGAAGTAACCGGGGCGCCACCGCCACAGCTGGGAGGTTACTCCAACACTCCCCCAAACTCACAGCTGTGGCTTGAGACCCAGCAACCCAACCAGGCAATAGTGAGTGGCACATGCAAGGGGTTTAGTGAAAAGATCCGCCGGGTTTTCTGTCGATGGGATATGGATAACCTCAATCTCCCCCTGCTTGACGTGTTCCCTAATATAATGATGACATATGTCAATATGCTTGGCCCGGGCATGGCCTTTTGTATAGAGAGCCAGCGAAAGAGCAGGCGAGTTGTCGATGTGAAGAGTAGCAGGTAAAGTCTGGGGTAAGTCCACATCCATAAGCCAGTTGAACATCCACATAGCCTGTTGTGCGCTGCATGTGAGGGCCATGTACTCGGCTTCTGTAGTAGACAGGGATACAGTGGGTTGTTGTTTGGAGCTCCAAGACACAGCTCCCCCTGCCATAGTGAACATGTAACCGCCAGTAGAGCGGCGAGTATCAAGATCTCCCCTGTAGTCAGCATTGACATATCCAACAGGTTTCAGGTCTCCTCCTCGATGGTACATGATGCAGTAATCCAGGGTCCCATTCACATACTGCATCACATGGGCTAACGCCTTCCAGTGAGCATGTCTGGGGTTGCCCTGAAACCTCACGAGGAGCCCGACTGCATATGATAAGTCAGGTCAAGTGGCGGCCTGCGCCCACATCAGTGAACCCAAGGCTTTGCGGAAAGGTTTGTCCTTCATGTATTGCCTTTTGTCTTTGGTCTGGGGGGATTGGGACTCGGTTAGCACTATGCCAGCAGGGAGAGGGGTACTCCAGGGGTTTGAGGTCCTGAATCTGAATCGGTCTAGCATTCGTTCCAAGTATGATCTCTGGGACAGATGGATGTCTCCAGAAGCAGGATCCTTGTCAAAACGTACCCCTAAAATATACTTCAGTTCTCCCATGTCCTTAATTTCGAACCTCAACCCTAATTCATGCTTGGCTAACTTGGATTCTTCGATGGAGGTAGATGCTCCGAGAACATCATTATTGTAGTTATTGGTGATTGTATGCTCTCCATCCACACGCTTGTATTGGACGCAACTGTCAGCTTGGGAGGCAAGATATCCAAGTTTGTTGTATGCCTGGTCGAGGAGGTGCCGCCAGTTGTGGCCTCCCTGCATGAGTCCGTAAAGGGTCTTCTTGAGATGAAGGGCCTTACCCTCACCCCCTTTGAGACCCGGTGGAGGTTTCATGTACACAGTGTGTTCGAGCCTGCTATTCAAGTAAGCTGACACAAAATCTACTTGCCACACATGCATTCCCAGTGAGGCTGCGACAGCCACAGTCATTCTCATCAACTCCAAGTGGACGACTGATGCGTAGGTTTCATCAAAATCCTCTCCTCGAACCTGTGTATATCCCTTGGTGACCAGGCGAGCCTTCCTCTTCACAATTTCTCCCTCAGCGTTGTATTTGTTGGCATAGACCCACATACAATCCACCAACTTCTTCTCTGCAGGCACCTCGTCCAAGTCAACCACTTCCCAGACACCCTTCTCCTTCATTACGTCAAGTTCGGCCTTCATCAGTAAGGCCCACAAATTGGGTCTTCTCATGGCTTCCCAGTAACTCCGTGGTACAGCATGTCCATTGTCTCTCTTTGTTGAGGCAAGAAAAGCAAAGGCTGAGGCATACAAGGCTTCAGGTGCACTCTCCCCCTCTGCCCAGTCCTCCCCCGCCTCTCTGGCTGCTGACTGGGTAGCAAGAGACTTGCGAGACTCCAAAATGGCATGAGTTGGCTGCAATACTTGAGTAGAACGTCAGAGCATGGTGGGCAATACCTCTGAATTGAAGTCTGGTGGGTTGGTGTGTAAAGGACCATCAGTTGGGCAGATGCGGGGAGCGATCTGTTGCTTGGGCGGTGGAATCGCCAGTGCTGTTGGATTCTGGTCTACTGGGTTTGGATCCACTAGGTTGTTTTCACTTGGGAGGACCAATGTATGATGGCCCACACCCTCCTCAAATATCACGTTGTGGCTGGTGACTATCAAGCAATTTTGCTTGTCATAGAGTCTATAACCATGGCTCGAGTAGCCCACCATTATGTATTTGATCGATCTAGGGTCAAGTTCAGATCTAATCAGCTCCTCAGGGACCCTGGCATAGCCGATGCAGCCAAAGGGACATAAATGGCCAACATCTTGCTTCTGACCCAGCCATCTTTCCTCCAGGATCGTGTTTGGATGGCGTGTGGATGGTAAGAGATTTTGAATGTAGATGACTGTAGCGGCTGCCTCTGCCCACAGGCTTTTGAGAAGACCACTCTCAGCAAGTAGGCAGCGAACCCCATCAAAGACCGTGTGAATAGAGCATTCAACAACCCCATTTTGAGCATGGGCATAGGGTACGACTGGCTTGAGAACAATACCTATGTCCTGGCAGTATTTGTGCCACAGATGGTTGATCCATTGCCATCCACCATCCACCTGGATTATCCTCAGCTTGTTTCCAGTCTGCCTTTCTGCTTCCGCCACGTAAGATTTCAGGGCCGTGAGGGTGGTTTCGCTTGCTTTGTTGTTCAGGTATGCTGCATATAGCTGAGAGGACCCTGCATCAGTGAACATCATCAGGTACAGTGCTCCCCCTAACAATGCAATGGTGGCAGGTCCCCATAAGTCGATGTAAACCTTCTCTCCCACAGTTTGAACATCCTCTGAGGTTCCATCGTAGGGTCAGGAGGTCTGCTTCCCATAAATACAATCTTCGCAGCGCTCAGGTATGCTGGGTTTGCCTCGGATGTGGAGTCCATTGACTAGCTATTTCGCTTCCATCTTCTGTATAGACTGCGTACTAGCATGGCCAAAACGTCGATGCCAAACATTGATTGGGGCTGGCTTGTCCAGTGAGGTTGCAACAAGGACCTGAGTGAGTAGGGTCTTGGTCTCAGGTTGGGATTCGGAGAGGACTTTATTTCCAGTTGGTGTCACATTTGAAGCAGGTTGGAGATCCAATGAGTACATCCGATTCTTCTTCTCTCCCACTGATACGTCTGCCTCACTTGAGGCAGACCCTAAAAAGCCACTAAGTCCCCAATATACCCATAAAAACGCTGAAACCTGTAAGTGTGAGTTGAAAACTGTAGACTCGGGGAGGCTCACCAAAAAGACAAAACCCAAGCTATAGAAAACAAGTCCCAGTCAGCTAGCAGTAAATGGGAGGCAAGGCAGGCAACAATCAAGAGTTGATGAAACAGCAACTGCCAATGATGTGGCAGTGCTCAGCAGAAACAAGATCTTGGATCAAAAACACTGAGATCCCGGTGAAGCCTTGACGTCACTCAGCAACTCAATACACCAAATTCCACACCCTCTTCATCGATGAACCCACAAATACACCACAACAACTACCACACAACGAAGCTCAGCGCAACACATAACACAACAATGCCCCAATTGACGGCAACAACCGAGGCAGCGGCAGTACTGATGGCAGCACAACCCCGGGCCAATTCCTGAGATCACTCCCATCAAGTGATCATGGATCGATCACAATCAAAAACTGACCATGTTGTTCACACATCCCATATATCCCACTATCCATGCTACCCCAATCCCACTGACTGGCCTACAAAACAACAACAAGACACGCCTAGGGAGAAGTAGGGGAACAAGGAAAGAGGATGGAAAGACTAGGAAAGAAAAGGAACAGAGTTTAGCTGACAAAGACAACCGGAAAACGTTTAGCCTCACTGCCAAGTGACGGCAAGCACAGCTACCAGAGCCCAGACTTGGCAACACAATGATCCAAATACCCAGCAGCAGTTACAGAACAAAAAACTGGCTAAATGCACCAGTACGACATGGTCTGTGCAGTGGAACAAAGGATATAAAAGGAGGAGGAAATTGGGGGAGTCGGGCAAGCAACTCACTTGCCACGGCTTGGAGTCTCCAGGGAGCGGACATCTTAGGCCAACAAGCACTTTAGTTGACTTTGGGTTTCTTAGTAGTAATACTATTTGCATCCCAATTTCGAGTGTGAAATCTATTTACATTCAAATTAAATTCAATAAAAATTATAAGCTCTTTTACAAAGTGCACGCTAGTGTGACTACTGCCCCACGTACTCTGTGAAATTGGGGAATTGAAATATACAAAGTTTAGTCTGAATTCCATTTTGGACTACTTTACATATAGTAAATAACTCATTTCGCATCACCACCATGAATGTTCTCTCAGCTGGATCGATAAATCTGGCCTTTCCCCCTTTAAAAAGAACTGAAAATCCCAGGTCATCAAACTTTCCCACTGAAACGAGGTTTGCTGCTAGTTCAGGTGTGTGAAGAGCTGTTTTGAAGACCAGTTGTGAGGTGTGTCCGTTGACAGTGACAGTCTTCCTCATGGTCCCTTCTCCCAATATGCTGAACACTCCCCCATGATTTGCAGAGATGCCCTTGCAAGGTGTGGTGTAAGGCTGGTAGCCTTCAAACTCGTCACGTTTCACAAAGCAGTGATCAGTTGCTCCCGAGTCCACATATGTGAGTACCTCATCTCCCATCCTTGATACGGCAAATGCGCTAGTTGAAATCTCTACATTTGACAAATATGACTCCAATGGCTTTAAATTCGCATCATACACAGCGGCTGGTGCAAAATTTGTGTCGGTCATCAGTGCATAGGTGGTCTGGGGTGCGGGGTCCGCTGTGGCGGCAACATTTGCGGCAGGAAGTTGGGTCTGAGTTTGAGTTGGTGTGGCGTTCCTCCTTCGCCCAAAGTTAGGCAGAAACTGACCCTCTTTTCCTCCACCCTTCCAATAGCAATTTTCAATGATATGACTGGTCCGACCACAATTTGGGTTAGTGCAGACAAGTTTCTTTTGGGGGTGTGGAGCTTTTATCAGCAGGGCCATGGATGTGGAGCCTCCACCAGTCGAACATTCTCTCAACCGCTCCCAGTGAGTGTTCAACCCTGCAATCAATTTGACGGATGTTTTAGTGGATTGGAGCGATGCAATGATGTAGTCCCATGAGGCAGGAAGCCAGGGTAGGGCATCACAACAGTACATGTCATACGTTGTATGGGAGCCCGCTTTGTGCCGTACCATACGTGTCCAGCGGAGTCCGCTACACTGGAGCGGAGCAGTCCCCACAGTGCTGTAGAATACAGAGCCACGGACATGTCACAATGTGCTGTATGACACGGTCTAGTGGATCGATAAAAGGCGGGCACACACATGTGCATGCTGGCCCGGCAGATGCCAGCGGACACTAGCGGACGTCAATGTGCATCAGCGGCCGCCGGCGGGCATCAGCACACGAGTGGAAACCTCCTCCATTGGCGGACTTCATGGCATGAATAAACCCTCCTCGAGGTTCCCCACTTCCCTCCCCTCTCCATTCCTCCCCGCAATAACTCGAGGCTGCACGTCTCCCCTTCCATCCTTTTCCCACCCCCGATGCCAGCATATGTCCACAAAAGAGCCCTGCAAATCTACACAGGCCTATGCAAGCCACCAGCAGACATCCACGCAGACGTACGTCAACGGACTCAAACCTATGCGGGCCCTTCCAGGCCTGCGCAGGGCACCAGCGGACATCCACAGAGGCCTACGCAGGTCCATGGAGTCTGGTTGGACCAAGGAAAAAAGTAACTTTGTCTTGCCCGCCATATGCCTGTGGGGGGAATCGAACCCCCGGCCTTGGGAAAGCCTCCAGCAATGGAATGCACATTTAACTGTTGCACCACAGGTCCGTTACTAACGGATAGATTCAAAGGTCGGATAACACAATGAACGGACGCCCACCTATGTTTCTGCAGGTTCCCGTATGGAATTTTTGAGGTGGAAGGGGGGTGGCATACCTTCCAAAAGAGTTTTCGTGGCCTGAAAGGGGCGTTGGCATCAGCAGCCATCAGCTGGCATCCATCGGAGTTTGTCGGCAGCTGTTGTGACCTGCTGGCATCCGTCGGCATCCATCGTGCATCCGTCGGCATCCACAGGAATCCATCAGCAACCCCCAGCATTGTCTGGCATCATTCAGCATCATCCGGCATCAGGGCGGGAGAGAAGGAAATGGAGTGCATGGGTGTCCACCACATGGGGTGGCGTCTTGGAGAGCATGGGG
>QGOA01005283.1:0-17354 GCA_003313075.1 Termitomyces sp. MG16
CATTTCGTTGAAGGCTTTTTCACCAGCCACCCTCGAGACGAAACGTATCAAGGTCAGACAACTAAATCATAGTATCAAGCTCATAACTTATAGATTAATAGGGACTCTTCCTCGCGGGCCAAATTAATGGTACGACGGGCTACGAAGAAGCTGCTGCTCAGGGTGCAGTTGCAGGCATTAATGCTGGCCTTGCGGCACTACGCCGATCACCTATGATCATCACGCGTGCCGACGGGTTTATGGGCGTGATGATTGACGATCTCATCGTCAAGGGCGCGGAAGAGCCTTGTACGTCGTTTTCTCTCCTCTGTCTTAGGAATTTCACACTTAGCGTGTCCTGTATGTACATCTTGTCAGATCGGATGTTTACATCCCGCTCTGAATACCGCATGACTCTACGTAGCGATAATGCGGACTTGCGCCTGACTGAAATTGGTTTGTATATTCCTCTGTTCATTGGGGTTAATGATTAAGTGGGTTTTGCAGGACGCAAAGCGGGTGCTGTGTCCGATGGGCGGTGGAAAGTTTTCACTGATGTACGCGATCGCATTCAAAATGCGACGAAACTGCTCAACGACGTTCGGCTGAGTCCGCAAGTACGTCACATCACTCATTCTCGTCCTCGTCCGGTTCTAAGTAATCTATTCTACAAAGGGCTGGCGTTTACATGGGTTTATCGTGCAGAGCGATGGTGCGCTTAGAAGGCACGTAATACATTCATATCTCAATTTTTGTATTGACACGAAGAAACAGTGGTTTTGATATGTTACGCCATGCAGATATAACTGTATCGGTTCTTCGACATGCTGTTCCTGCACTCGCGGCTCTGGATGCCGATGACACATTGCTTTCGCGGATTGATATTGATGGTGGGTTGTTATTTTTTTTTTCTCTCTGTGCTCATTGCGGTTCGGTGACCACCCTCTGTAGGCCAATATGCAGCGCACCTGATTCGCCAAGATGCTGACTTGCGTCTTTTCCTCGAAGACGAAGCCCTCACACTCGATCCTTTCATGGACTATTCTGTTGTCCTGGGAATCAGTGAGGAGGTACGAGAGCGCCTTGCTCGAGTACGGCCAACAAGTGTGGTAGGTGCAGTCTCACTTGTGTTGCCATGCATGATGTGACCGTGTTTTTTTTTTGTAACACAGGGAGCTGCTAAGCGGATGGAAGGAATGACACCTGCTTCAATTGTTGCGTTGCTTCGCCATGCTAAGCGCACGTTCCATAAACCTACCCTGTCAGTTGAGTGACTTACAGTAAAAGTTTTTTTTGGTAAAGTCTTTGTTGTACTGGTTGATCTAGCTCAACGCCGTGCTCTGCATGACTTCATAGATGAAATGTGAATCTATGAGTGTAGTGTATATAATAAAAGAGTCTCAGTTCAACCTATTTGTGTGGAAGGCAAAATTAATTCAGTTGTATTGATGCAATGTACCTTGTTCGTATTGTAATAATTATTTTGGTCTATCTTGTGCAATACTGGGGTATGTGTGGTGTGAATGGGTATTTATGGGTATGTAGATGCAGTGGTCCAAAATCTAATCTTTCAGAAGCTATCAATGTTGGCAGGGAAAAATACCTTATAGGGCTCACTAAGCATATTGTGGATGCAATAGAAACCAGCCCTGAGTATCTGGTGGGCTCATATGCAGATAATATTTGGACTCGCAATTATGACTCGTAACTCATGATGAGCATAAGTGGCCCATTGTGCTGCACTTCTTTGCTCCCACTCAGAAAACCTGGATAGATTCAATTTTTGTGTCATCTCAATATATGATCTAGTCTTGTCAAGTTTTTCCGGGATCATCGTCTTGACATGGTCCTCACACACAAGGTGTTTCACTTCTATCAGCCAAAGAACCTTTTTGTCATCTCCCTTTGTTTCAAGGATTCCATCCCACTCAAAAATTGGTTTGCCATAGAGGTAAGGGCAGTGTTCTAAGGTTGTTTGAGAAACATGAGTGTGTACTTTGGCAAGATGGTCACGGAGTGCATGGTATGCATCTTCCTCAATTTGTGCATCTAAGTTGCGATTAGATGCGATGATGAGTTTGAGTTGATGCACATGGATTTGGGAGATGTCTACAAGCATTTTCACTTTTTTCGACAGCTCTTCCATCTCTGTTAGCAGCCCTCCAACTTTTTTCTGCAGCTCTTCCATCTCTATTGGCAACCCTCCCACTTCTTTCCGCAGCTCTTTCATCTTTATTGGCAACCCTCCCACTTCTTTCTGCAGCTCTTTCATCTCTGTTAACAGCCCTCCCAGTCCTCTTTCCAGCATCTCAAGCCTTTTGTCCATAGCTGTGGAGCTCACATGCATTTCACTTATTGCCTCTTTGTAGCGTAGTCTGCTATGTGGCGTTGGCCACATAGCGTTTACTTACTTTACTTACTTGATACTTAGCATATTATATTATATTTATTATAATATTATTTACATAATTATAAATATCTACAAACCTGCTGCTTAATAAGCAGCTTAATTTTGTATTACACTACATAGTCAATAGACCAGACTGGTCTGATTCTGTGCAGTGTAATCCTAAGCTCACAAATGCTGTAACTTCGTTACATTTTTTTGAATCCGCCAGCTAGGATCTATTGCCTAGCATTTGACGTCAGTCGCTGAGTTTGTTGACAGAACTCTATCAGCTTCTCGAGCTGCTTGCACAGCCACACCATGCAAATTTCAAACAGGGGATTGATGAGTAATCCTATACCTGCAGTTTCCACTGACAGTAGGTGGAATGCCCACGATATACGGGGAGACTCAGCAGACATTCAGGACGCATCAGCGCCCAATGTGGGTCAGTCAAGACCCAAGGCTCAAGACCAAGATCAGAGCACTGACCTGTCTGAGAATAAAAGCGAGGCCCAGAGAGCTCATAGCATGATGGCTAGCCACGGCCACAGGATAGAATGCCAGGGGATTTAACTCCTCCAGTTACGCAGCTGCCAGGAGGACTGCGACAGTCTAGCCAGTTAGCTTCCAAAGGGCCCCCTGATGAAGGTCGGCAGTCGACAGGCACCCAGGGCGCCTCAGTAGACATCAAGTCGTCAGTACGGACTGGGGGACCTATCTCTCCAAGCCAGAGTAGTGGGGCCAGGCAAACTGCAGCAGGCTCAATGCCCACCAGGATAGCAGAAGCCCGCATAGAGGAGGTACCGGAGGAGGCTGCAAACCCTGAGGTAGCCCACGTGAAAAATTGTTTTCCGTGCACACCAGCCATGGAGGAAGTCCTGGAGGGTGCAGAGCTTCTGGAGGAGGTGGTTGAGTCATCCAGCAATGATGCCAGAGCAGAGGAGCAGTGGTTGAAAACCGCATACACCGTGTGCTTGCAGGTGTTCTGGGATTTACACTCAGAGGTGATGAAATACACCACCCAAGCATGAATCGAGCGCTATGCTTCAGCACATATAGTAGCACTTAGGTGACAAGGGCACAAAGTGCCCAATGTATTCAGTACTAAATATACTGATTTGATGGTGAGAGTGCTCACGATGGAACTGCAGATGTATTTGCAGCGGAAGGCCACAAGGCAATCTGAGGTGTCAACCCCCTGGAGCCACACATCCAAGGAATGCTCGGCACATCGTAATCAAGACGTTGGAGTCAAGCTAGTAGAAGCACTAGCATGGGCGCAGGAAGTGCCTGAGGTAAAGCCAGTGAGTACCTTCTATACTCCAGCAGAACAAGGGTGGTGTGAGGAGCCCCCACATTTGCGTAACTGAGACCCTAGGATGGAAATATCAGGCCCAGATGGACATGCTAGTACCATGTTCAAGGTGGAGAGCGAGGCATCTGTGATGCCACGCATGCCAATGGCAGAAATGTTGAGCGACAGAGTCGTGTATCAACGTATGCACAATGGCGACCTCAGAACTAAGAGACAGTCCCTTATCAATGATCAGGGCATTGTATTTGAGGGCATGAAGCCCATTGACGAGATGTGTTGTCAATTCATCATGCAGGGCCAGGAGAATCAAGCTTCTCCAGAACCCGGGCAGCGCAACAATCATGATCGAGGAGACTTCCTCAATTGAGATGGTGCCACCAGACATGAGGCCCCTGTTAGCGGCCAGGATGACTGCCCTAGGTTGACTCTCTGAGATGAGGGTAATTATGCCCACAGTTGAGGGGGCTCGGGATGTCTGCTGCAGGGTGGATGAGGGAAGTCACTTCCTCAAGCTGTGGACTTAGCGACTAGATCTCTGGGCCAGCAGGAGGCCATTTGGATGCATTGTGAAGCCATGCACAATCGCCTGCATTGAGTAGTTGATGATGCCCTGGGGGTAACCTTGCGGTTACCAGATGGGGTGAAGCTGTGTAAAGCAGACAGTAGGCACATTCACACCTACACAGGCATGTCCAAGTTCAGTGACTTGGAGGACTGGGCGATGGATGTATGCACCCACCTTGCAATGTGCTTATATGGCGGTGACCATATGGAACAAGAATAAATCTTTGTTCTACCCAAATTCTTGGCCGGAGAGGCCATGGGGTGGTTTTGACGTGCAGTATTGCATGTCAACCGGGTCCAGTATGAGTAGACGTTCAAAGGAGTCCTCACAGGACTGTACAATCGATTCGTGCACCCCTCAACGCTACAGGATGCGAGGCGGGACTTCCAGTCCACCAGGTACACTGAGAAGTTGGGAGTACAAGGGTTCTATAATACCCTTAATGACCATGCCCAGAATATGGCAGTATATCTGGACGGGTATATAATGCTCAAAACATTCTTGGATGGTATTCCAGTGGACATGCGCTGCTATCTGGTATGTGAGGACAGACTGTCCCCAGAAGTCAACAATGTGGAAGAGTTTGTGGCATATGCTATTAGGTATGAGCAGTTCCTTAAGACTGCTAACCACTATGAGCATTGTAGTGGCCACAAAGGGGGGAAGCAGGCAATTACCGCCTGCTGGGACATCTTCACAGTGATAGGCTTCTACTCAGACTGAGTGCATCAAGAGACATGATAGGCCAACTGACACTTGACGTACTGAAGACTCCAGCGACCAGTTGGGAATATAGAGCAGCCCTAGCTCTGGCAACCTACTACAGGACTTAGCCATTTACCCTAACCACTAGCTACCAGGCCTTCAGCACACTCCATTCACCTATCCCAAGGACAAAGGAGGCTCAGAATGTATAGCGCTAACACAACGGCAGGAGAGGACTCTAACTAAACTCTGATCACTTCCAGAAGGAGCCAGCAGCAGGCACTGCTATTTGACGAGGCAGTTCAATCAGAAGTCTAAAAAGGATCAATAACAGCGGCACTGGATATACTTAAATCCAACATCTGGACCTGTCAGGAACTGATACAATGAGTAGCGCTGACATTAGCGCTCATGGCATCTGTCGAGGATTTTCTGACCATACCCCAGAACAACCTGGCCAATTGGAGTTATAGTAAAAGTGAGCAGACTCGCACAATTCTAAGTCAATATAGAGTTGCCGCTGGTCGCCGTGGGTCATAATGCTGTTGGTCGCTGTCATCCATGTGCAAAAGGTCGCCGTTGACAGGTAGCCGTTAGAGAAAACCATGAGGAGAGGTGCTAGGAGGTAGCACTGCAGATGGACTTGTATCTTGGCAAACATGGTAGCGCATAGTATATAAAATAGCTACTTGACATGTATATAACGACAAATCATAACCCCTTGAGCATATAGTTACACTTAGCGTTCAAATTGCACTAGCTTCCTTTGACTTCATTACCAAGTCAGGTGCTAGCCTCGTCTATCTTGTCTTTGTCATTTATGGTGCCACCTACGGGCACAATACGCTGTGCTACTTGTCTTTTCTTCAATATCTTTGTTTAAGCTATGATGCTTACTGTCTGTCAGGTAGCCCCTGAAGTGCTATAATTTAGCGCATTGTTTTATCACCTCCACTTGAGCACACTGGGACCCTGTCAGGACTCCTCACAACTACGCACGCCAAGCGCTGGAGATGGTGTTGTACTGCGTATACATCCAGCACACCCAACCACAGTTGGCGTCATCATTTTGGAGCCCACCATGAGGGGTTCTTCTGAGACAGAATTCCGCCGGAAACTCGAGCCCAGTGACAGCGCTGCCTCCTGTTGGAGAGCGCATTTGAACCAAACACTACCAACTCACCACACTTACCAGGCATGCTACCAAGACAGACATTGGATCAGGAGCTTGAGGCCGCCCCAGACAGCCTAGCTGAAAGCTTTTTCCCTTTTTCCCAACCGTTTGAGTACTTAGCAGGCAAAAACCATACACCGCTTACTCCTCTAGAAGAGTTATCTAGGTTATTATCACCAGAACCTAGCAACTCAGAGCCAACTAAGCCAGAACCTACAACATCGATGCTAAGTAACATGAGCACCACCACTCTTCCTACTTCGACAAACACACCTATTGGTATGGATCAGCCAAACAATTAGCGCATGCCACCCAGAAACCACTTCTCGTCGCCAAAATGGGATGAATCAAAGCCCCGTGAATTAACGCAGTATTTCAAAGAGTTGGAGTATTTGCTACATGACTGTCGTGTGACCGACAATACACAGATGAAGGAATATGCTGCCAGATACGTCTCATATGATACAGCCAAATCATGGACAGGATTGAAGGAGTTCCAAGGGCTTACCAGTGACGCAGTGCCAAGGCCTTTTACCTATAATGAATGGAAGAAGGCTATCATTTATTTATATCCTGGCGCTGAAGAAGCTACATGATATATGGTTATGGAAATCCAGAAGCTAGTACAGGACATGTTTGCGGCAGGGATTTATACTCTAGGAGTGTTATCAACTTATTATCGAGATTTCTAGCAGATAGCAAGATGGCTGGTCCAAAATGGAAAGTTATATGGGAACAAGGAGTGCCGTTTGTTTCAGCAAGGATTCCCGACCTTGTTATGGACTAAGATTGTGCAACACTTGGAAATAATTATGCACGACCATCATCTTGAGGAACCCTATGACATAAAAAAGGTCTTTGAAGCAGGAAAGTGGGTATTAAAGGGCATGGATACGGATATACCTTTATAGTGACCTGGTGCAGACCATGGAGGAATAGCACCCAAGCTAGAGTCGCCAGCACCTAGCGCTGCCAATGACCATAATGGGTACGTCAAGAAGGAGGATTTGGAAAATGCCGTTAACAATGCAGTTGCTAATGTCATGAATAAACTAGAAACTTTAATCTCAACTAGTCTCTTGGTGCCTAGAAACAACATACAAACAGGACTTTGCCATTTTTGTGGTGAGGCAGGACATACCATGACCAGGGGTAGATGCGCTATTCTTGAACAGTATTTGCGACAAGGGAAGGCACGCCGTGAGATGGATGGGAAACTGGTCCTACCTTTGGGCACTAACATTCCCCTTTATCCCAAGCATAAGACATTCCAGAGACGCATTGATGAGTGGCATTGTTGGAACCCTGGGAACTTAGCAACAGGCAACCTGAATAGTACGGCAACAACAGAAGCAGAGGCGACTCCTCAACAAGCACTAATTCACAAAGTACTCTAGCTAAATGCTATCAGTGACCAACCTATGCTGTCCCGTGAGGAGAGAATTAAGACGCTAGAGAAGGAGCTGAAGTTGCTAAAGAATCAGGTCTTTGATGGGGTGGAGATCAAAAAGGGCAAGCAGCCTTTAAAGGATTATAGACCGTCAGGCATGATGACAGGCCCCGCCCCAGCGAAAGCCTCAACCTCTAGCGCTAGCAATGAAGTACCCGAAGCAACCAAAGCACTGGCTGTTATGGAGCCACCACTGCATCCTTACGCTGGCCTCAGGGGCAACTACGCCCCACCCCTTAATTGCAACTTTGGAGCGCCAGATATACCTACAGGGGGATATCAACCCACAGCGCCTATATACGATCTGGAAAAGTCTAAGGTAGTTTTTAATCACATCATGCAAAGTCAGGTTATGCTATTGGTAGGAGAGTTATGCAGCATAGCACCAGACATCAGAAACCAGATGCGTACCGTGGTTACTCCTCAACGAAATGTAGCTAACAATGTAATGATGGTAGATGAATGTGATGACGCACTGCCTGGATTTGCATACATAACAGAGACAGTAGCTCCAGAAACCAAGGAAGAGGCCGCACCACCCAAAGAAGCTATGTCCGTAGACCCAGTCAAAACTTACTTCAAATCGCTAAGATCTAGCAATGATCCTGCCATCCTGACTGTAGCCCAAGACTCTCATGTGATTCGCTCAATTATGCTGACAGTTGATGGGAAAAGCAAAATAGAGTCTATCATGGACAGCGGATCACAAATTATTTCAATGGCTGCCGACATTGCTAACAAGCTGGGCATAATTTACAACTCAACAATCATTCTTAACATGCGGAGCGCTAATGGCATGATTGATCGATCCTTGGGGATGGCCCAGAACATGCCATGTGCTATTGGCAATCTTACATTCTATCTGCAAATTTATATTCTTAGATCACCAGCATACGACTTACTATTGGGAAGGCCCTTTGATGTGCTAGCTTGATCAATAGTTAAGACAACATCCAAAGACGAAACGATACTAACTATTAGCGACCCTAATTCTGGGGTCAGGAGAACAGTACCAAAGCCAGGACTGAGAAAGCGACCTTATGTTAGCGACGAACCTTGCGAGTGTTTTCCGGCACCATTGAGGAGATGAGTGATAAGGATCATGGAGATGAAGCGCTTATCTTGGACTATAATCATTGGACTGGGCAAGTAACTCTTATATCACATACCCCTTTAGCCCCTGAAATCTGGAACACTTCTATGTCACTAGCAAAGCTTTATCTTACTTATACCTCACCACATCCAATATTACTGAAAATCTTTCGACAGACACTTATTTCATTTCTACTCCTGATTCTAAAGAACCTTTGATATCCAGTTTTGCTAGAAACCAAAGTTCCATTTATAATATGTTTACTAACAACAGTACCCCTAAGCATAAAGGGGTTCAGGTTAAAAAGAAGTACAAGCCAGTAGCACTTAAAACAAAACCGGTAGCGAGTGGCATACCTGAAGAATTTTGCATCGAGAGAAAGATCATTGGCAATCAATTAGCGACCCTTTCCAAACTTAATCTGAATCCGCCACCTTTCGAGCCTACTGGACAATTTATGGAAGAACGTCAGGCGCTATTTCTTAGCGCCCATAATACAGGCTTTCTATTGACAGTGGAACTAGACGTATTAATCGACATTATGCAAAAACAAAACGAAGCATTTGCTTGGGAGGATTCAGAACGCGGTAAACTTAGAACTGACTTCTTTCCACCAGTGGTTATACCGACAATACCTCACGTACCTTGAACTGAGCATAACCGACCTATACTGCCGGGCATTAAAGCCGAAGTTTGCCAAATCATTCGCTCCAAGATAGCGGCGGGAGTTTATAAGCCTTCCAATTTGGCCTATAGGTCATGGTGGTTTTGTGTACTAAAGAAAAATAGGAAGCTACGTATAGTTCACAGTTTAGAACTGCTAAACAAAGTCACGATTCATCATTTAGAGGTACCGCCCTTCCCTGATCATGTCGCTGAATTATTTGTGGGACGAATATGTGGCACTACCCTGGATCTGTACGTTGGCTACAACGAGCGCTTAATTCACCCTTCCTCTCATGACTTGACGACATTTCAAATGCCATTCGGGGCGCTATGACTGGTTACACTTCCCATGGGATGGACAAATTCAGTACTCATATTCCATGACAACATTATGTTTATTCTACAACCTGAGATACCCCACCATGTGCTTAGTTTTATTGACAATATAGGCGTTAAGGGCCCAAAAGATTGGCACCTTGTAAATGGCAAGCCTGAAGTGCACCCGGAAAATCCCAATATCTGCATGGCACTATTGGACTTCTTCCAATTGGTTAACCGAGTGCTCCAGCGCATGAAGTATTGTGGCGGAGCGTTCTCAGGACACAAGCTGGTTCTTTGCACACCGCAATTTAAAATTTTAGGGCACGTATGCACGCCAGAGGGCAGGATCCCTGAGGAGAGCTGATTAGTGCTTCTGAAGAAGTGGGGAATCTGCCATAACCTCTCAGAAGTTTGTGCGTTTCTACGCATGGTAGGCATGCTGCGCATGTTTATACACCATTTTTCACATCGAGTGCACGTGCTTAATTGCTTAACTTGTTCTGGGGTCCCCTTCAAATTTGGACCCAACCAAATTAACGCCCAAAAGGATTTAGTGAAGGCACTGCAGGAAGCAAAGCCATTGGTACCCATTGACTATACTACTTCTGACCCTGTTATACTTGCCGTTAACACCTCCTACATTGTGGTCGGCTTCTTTTTATGTCAATGTGATGGTGCAAATTGAAAAATCAGACGCGCTCATGCATGTCAAGAGTGTGTTTCATGGATCTGATGGACTATCTAGACAACCTAGGCAGCCAGAAGACAAGGTGCTAGACAAAAGTGACAATGACATATTTGACGACTGGATTGACCAGCTGCATGGTTTTGTACATATTATTCAATTGCCTATTTTGGCCCTTTGCAAAGATCAACCTACCTCAACATGGCTACACTCTATCATCCCATATCAACCTAAACCATATCAGGCTCCATCGACTTTTTACACAGCCAGTATCTATAACATTGCTAAGCCATCTAATGATCTAAAGATAGTTGAGAAACCCAGGCCCTTATAGGAAGATAGTCGCAACCTCCTATATTTGGTGGTACCTTGTAGTGCCAAGGCTAAGTCAGAAGACCAATGAGTTGATCAGGTTAGGAAGTGGTTACAGAATTTGCACCGACCATCAGACCTTACGGATACAGAATACACCACCTTCATTCGATACACAATGACTTTCTTTATGGTTGAGAATTGGCTTTGGCAACAAAATAGGGCTGGCGCTCACAAATTGGTAATCAAACCAGACAGCTGAATCAGAATTCTGCACACTATGCACGATGACTTGGGACATGGAGGACTCTACACAATGCGGGTGAATCTATTGGAACATTTTTGGTGGCCTCAAGTTAGCACCAATATCACATGGTATATTTGCACTTGTCATCTCTGCCAAATCCAGCAGATGCGCCAAGTTCTTATTCCCCCAACAGTAGCGACTCCAGCACCATTGTTCAGAAAGATATATATTGACACTATGCACATGCCCAAGTCGGGGCACTACAAGTACATTATCCAAGGAAGGTGTTCTTTGGTACATTGGCTGGAGTTCCATATGCTCCAGCAGAAAAATACTGATGCTATAGCTAAGTGGCTCTTCAAAGATATTATTTGCAGATGGGAAGCCCTTCACGAGATTGTTACAGACAACGGAGCGCTGATAGTTAAGGCGCTTACCTACCTCATGAAGAAATACAATATACAGCATATTTGAGTCTCAGGATACAACAAACACGCTAATGGTATAGTGAAAAGGCTGCATTTTGATGTATAACAGGCGCTATTCAAGGCAGTAGACAGCGACAAAAGTTGCTGGAGCAAAGTGACTTATTCGGTCTTTTGGTCTGAATGGGTTACTGTACAGAAGAGGATGGGCTGTTCTCCTTACTATGCAGCAACTGGCACCCATCCCCTGCTCCCAGCAGACGTTGTGGAGGCGACGTACTTGCAACCCCCGCCTAACTCAATTCTGTCTTCTACCAATCTGATTGCTAGGCGTGCTATTGACTTACAACAATGCATGGAGGATCTTAAGCGCCTACACGAGGTGGTATTTCAAGCTAGACAACAGGCCGCATTGTGATTTGAGAGCGAGCATAGCGCTACCATCCAAGACTACAACTTTACAGCTGGCGCCTTAGTATTAATGCGCAACTCAAAAATCAAAGTTGCCCATAACAAAAAGATGCGACCTCAATACCTAGGACCCCTCATAGTAGTTTTCCACAATAGGGGAGGTGCCTACATACTCTGCGAGTTGGACAGCTCAGTTTTGCATCGACTGGTAGCAGCGTTTCAACTCATTCCCTACTTAGCACATGAACATATTCCACTACCTTTGCCGGCGCTGGACATCGACACTGCCAAACTTCGAGAGCTGGAAGAGACTGAGTTGGTGGACAATGACAAGACCACTCCAGATGAAGACAAGGAGTGATAAACTTGTATGAAATGCGAGGCGCTAACCGTTAGCGCCCCCCTTGATCAGACTTAGGCAACTCAACAACCAGAAAAGAATAAATAAACAAGTGGTACTAATACACAAGAAAATAGCGATCCGACTACAACTACAACTAATTGAGCTACCCTAAAGAGGAAGACCGTTGACGTGGACCTTTGACTTGATCCTTAGGTTGCCTGTGGGTGGGAGGAGCGCCTGGAGGTGGCACATTAGCAGATGGTATGGGAGGAACGGGAATGCTAGGAGGAGGTGTGGGAGGAGCGCCTGGGCAAGGAGCACGAGGAGTGCCCAGAGGAGCGGCAGAGGGGTTGGGGAAGGAGTACCACCCATCCCCATCTGTGCAGGACTCAAACAATGGGAAAGAAAAGGCTGTGCGTTTGAATATGGCTTGCTGTGCATCAAGGTTGATGAGAGGAGGAAGGGGGAGCCAGGAGAGACTCTTAGAGACAGCATGGAGTTAACAGCCTCAGGTCAGGAAAAGATAAGAACTAACCAAGCTTTCCATTTCACGGAGTAGGCTGGCCAGACTTGAAGCGGTACCCATAACCGGCTCCTACACAACGCATGAGCATTACTCACAACCCATGCTAAGGGGAGGCGTACGGTGACTAAGAATGGGTCAATGGTGACCATCCACTCTTCAGAAGCGGCGAGAAGAATTTAGTACCTGCGTACCAGGATCATGGTGTTGCTGTTCTCATGCAGAAAGCCACCAGTAGGCATTAGAGCAAGAAACTGCTCCAATCGGTCTAGGATAACAGGATGGTAAAGATGTTCAGGCTCATCAAGGAGAAGGGGAAGTTCTGGCATGATGTGATACTGACCGAGTTAACAGTGCCAGAACCCATAAAGTACCTCAAGCTACTTGCAGGATTGCAGATACTAGGGAATTCTTACATGCGCAAAACAATCACAGGGGGGGGGCAACAACAACAAATGCAATTCATATAACTACGACAAAAGAAATCAAGTATCTAAAATCTGTCAGCCCAGTGGCACCATGGAAAAGAAGGAGCCGACTTACATAAACAACATGGGAGATGGACAAGCATCAAGGACCAGGCAAAAGGAGAGGCCTGGGAGGCCTCCAGCCTTCAGCATGACCACAAAAAAGCCAGCCACTGGTAGACGAGCAGGGCGCCTAGTGAGGCGACACGTTAGAAGGAAGAAAACGAGGTAATAAGGCGACAAACCAGATAGTGGCTCTCCTCCAGCACCAACTCAAGACACTCTTTTGTTTCCTTGGTCGCAATTTGCTTTATTGGACGACTATCAGAAGAGAAGGAGGACAAAAAAGGCAATAGTGCACCTGAAAAATCTGACTCCAGTTCTTCTTCATACCAAAACGAGTCAATGGCAGGTCGTTGTTCCAAATGTCACAAGCTGCACGAAGTAGCTGGCAGCAACAACCTAACTCAATGACTCCGTCGGTCAGTCCAGGCACAACAACCACCAGGTAGTGGTGGAAGAATGAGGTAGTACATTCCAGAAAAGTGGGGGGATCAATCATAACATGAGCATGATCACAGTGGGGAGACCACACAATGCTGGTTGGGCTTTCCATCATGAAGACTGATGAGATGCTGTCGAGGCATGGGCAATTTATAGGACTCAGGCAGTGTTTCAACTAGCGACAGCATAGGAGGGCACTTCTCAAGGGGCTTGGACCCTGATGCAGACATGAACCAATAGGATGCGCTTGACTCATTTTTAGGTCGCACAAAGAGGAAGTTAACCTTTGAGATCTAGCACTTATAGCCACCATCACTAAATAACCACAAGCAATCAGTGACACTCTATTTCTTATACATTAAAACTTCTTGCATGAATCAACTTATTTTCTACAGACAATACCTATTTCTTCTTAGGCTGGTGTGATATTGGCTATTGGGTCACACTGGTAATAGGAGTTTTCTACACTATGATGATTTACTGAGCATTTCCCCTTTTTCTTACTTTGTATTTGATTACTTACAAACTGACAATTTTGGAACAAAGAGGGGAGCATTTATTTTTAGCATGGCTATCACAAAGTTATGTATCAAAAATTTACAAAGTCCACAAAGTTCGAAGCGCTACGGGCTGGCGACTATGCATCAGACTTGGAGGGAGCGGGATCACCCAAAGGAAGCAAGTCCCCATCCTGAATGGCATTACTTGCTTGCCACTTGAGCGCATCAGTGATGTTGTCATGAAGCTCAAGCAGGAGGAGCTCACAGCGTGCTAAGGTGGAGACAAGTTTGCTACCGATGACGTCGGTCGCGTCCTTGACATGGCAAAGTTGTTGGCAGAGATTGGCGGCAGGATGAAGAGGAGTGACAGGATAAGAGAACTCATTCCCAAGCCAAGGGTAGGCGTTGCCGGAAACGCACATGGTGGGGGGAGGAGTCCAGAAGGGATTGAACTTAGCGGAGGTCAAAGAAAAGACAAACCAACTAAGAAATGCAGACTTACTCAAATGGTTACAGGAGCATGAGGGGTCTATTCATGGCGCTCATTGCCTGGGGACATAGCTCTAGTGGAGGAAAGGTGGATGCTGTAAGAGGGCAAGTATCTCCAGCGGTGACGGTGCTCACTCTGAGCCACTAAGGTCCCTTCAGACTCAGGCACGGTGGAGGACTTGCAAGTACTGGGGAAGGAAGAGAGGCTATGAGGAGGAGTAAGAGACAGGGTAATAGGAAGAGCGACGGGGGAGGCGCTAGCCACAGCAAGCTCAGGAGCAGGGGTAGCGCCAGCAACAGACATCATGACATCTTTGGCAGGAGGGATATTCACGACAACGGGAAGCAAAGGAGTAGGGGACCTGGTGACAAAGAGGTTAGCACTACTGAAACGGAAAACACAAGGACTACGCACTGATTACTACTGGGGCCGCTCTGATAAGAGTTAGCAGTGATAGGGGGAGTAAGGCAAAGCAGAAGAGTGCATACCGCCAACAGCACATTGGTGTCGACTACAGGCCCAGCCTCATTATCATCCTCACCCTCAGCATCTCTCTCAGTATTCTTGCCTTCATCAGTAGACAACTCGGTAGAAGACAGGACTATGGTGTTACGACCTCTCCCTTCTGGAACCCCCCTGGGACATTCCCGGAGTGGCAGCTGTAGGGGCAGGGTGCGTTGTGGGGTTGACAAAAGGGGCTCCTGGATGGGGACGCTGCCATCACACGCATCAAGGACTGCCATCAGCCAGCCCCCCAGAAACCCCGCATCATGGACCCCGGGACCAACCGCCATCAATGATTGGATCACGTGACTCGCTTCCAGCCATCATGCATCACACATCACAGCTCTCTCCACACCAATTGATCGCACGTCCCCACATGCGCAATCCAGGTATACAGTCCCTGCCCGCTATTCAATGACTTCCAGAAACCATCCCAGACACCCCAGAACCCTGAGACCTGGCCCCGTAGTATTTATAGCGTAGTCTCCCGTTGTATTCACTAGTCTTGATATTAACTTTGATTGTTGTGTGCCCTTTGCTTGATTGGTATGCACTGACTGGCACGCTTGAATAACCGTGTGCTCTAAGTTTGGTACATACTTTGCAACTTTAACTTGCTAACTTGGTCTCGTCTTAGAACCTCCGGTTCATGACTCGACCCCCACCCAATCCCCCAGCTACTCACAACCCAAAACCCCCGGTCTGAGTCCCCTCTCCTGGGATTACCCCTGTCCGCATCTTGAACCCCGGAGTCCTAGCCCCGGAGTTCTAGACACCTGAGTATCCGTAGATCAAGTCCACATTGTAAGGGCGTTGCTTTCCCAGAAAGCCCCCAACTCAGCAGAACCTGACATATGGGAGTAGCAGGCACTAGCTCCTGGCGCTTACCGAGACTCTTGCTGGGAGAGGCAACAACAGGCTTACGCTTTGAAGAGATAGGACAATGGGGAGAGCAGGCAAAGGGGGCTGCCACAGTGGTGCCATCTTGGATGATGGGAAGCACTAGGCTTGCAGCGCTAATCACAGTGGGCTGACAAGTAGCGGCCAGATCACGTTGCTGCAGCATGAAGGCCTGGGCATTACAAACTAAGACTGTGCACTCATAATTTCATTGCATGATAGCATCTCTACCGCGTTCACAAGTACAAATCCCATTGAAGGCACAACCCCTTTTCAGTGCGTCGCAGTAGTAGCAGGGAAGAGAGGCAGTAGGAAACCAGCAACCCTTGGGATCATTCTCAGACCAACATTTATTGCACTGAGAAAGAAGTTAACAATGTCATCAACCTATCAGGGATAAACAAGCACTTACCATGCCAATCTTTGCCCTAAAAGCACGACGCTCCACGGGCACCACTGTAACTTTCTTCTTAGCGCTGAGTACTTGGACACCAGCTGGGAGGCCAGTATCAATAACGGTAGTATCATGATGAAGGCGTAACAAATCACAAAGCTTTGCATTGGTAAACATAGTCTGGTTGGACATCTAAGGAGGGCCTGATCAGACGCTAGAGCCTAGCAATCTTAAAAGGAAACACTTACGACATACAAAGGGGCAACACGAGCAGGAAGATTGATCTGGGAAGCAAAGTTAGTAGAAGAACTAGAGGCAGGTAAACAAGGACACATGGTATGTTTAGGAGGGCTAGCGAGAGCAGGGGGCGCACAATTAATAACAATGGCAAAGTTATGGGAGGAAGGCAAAAAATAGTATGAGTGGGTCCAGGCTGGGGCTCACTGGAAATAACAGCAATTTGTTTAATGGCCGAATGAGGAGGCGCAGTACGAGCAGGAGAATGTAACAGAGTCATCCGTATTACCATCAGCGTCAACGACGCTATAATCAATTAGTAGGGTATTACATAAGATAACATCTTGTTTTCACTCTAAGTACTAGTCAATCCGATACTGCGGTCTGATTTAGCACTTGTGTGATACACACAAGATAGTTCTAACCCGTAACTCCGGTTACATTTTTTTAAATCTTCTGCTATCGGCTTTAGACTCTAGGCTTGTTACCGACTAGGCAACTCTCATCAAAACCTCTCAATTCTCTGTTGGCATCACGCTGAAAACGTGCTTCCATGACTGGCTCTCTTGATCCGGATCCTCCGTTCCCAGCTGCAGACGCAGGTGACTTACCTGTGCTTCAGGCTGTGAAGACGCAATCTGCATCAGCATACCAACCTCTGCCAAAGCGGGATGAAAAGACCCTTCGCAATGTCAGTGCGAGCTATGGAATGCCTGGTGGGCTATCCGTATCACGGATGATGTCCATTGTACGAC
>QGOA01005286.1:0-13120 GCA_003313075.1 Termitomyces sp. MG16
ATGGTACGGCACAAAGCGGGCTCCCGTACAACGTATGACACGTACCGTTGTGATGCCCTACCCTGATCAGGGATGCTAGATAGCGAGCGGTCGACAAAGGACCTCCCTTCATTCAAACCATTCAGAAGATATTTTGGAAGATCAGGAAGTTTCGCTTTCCGCTGAGAGCGAACTTCGTAATCAGGATCATAGTCAGACTCATCACCATAGTTCTTAAAAGCGAAATATAAGTGCCACACAATGCGCTCATAAAAATCAAGCCAAGATTTCTTTATCAAGTCCTTATTAATCTTGGTTGGGAACATAAAGTTCATTCCCATGCTTAAATGGTGATGGATGTCGTCAGGAAGGATAACATTCGGTGACATATGTACAAAACTACGGTATCTACTAGTTTGTAATATGTTAAATAGAATCGATGCTAAGATCGATCTCACCGCTAACGGTCTGGGGATCGTTGGAACTGAATCAGGATATGAGGAAGGTTGGTCCCACCTTAATGGAGGAAGCATGATTATAATCAAGCTTTCCCCTTCCCCTTCCTGTCCTTCTTTGAAGCCGAGTTTGGACGACTCGGCTTCTTGGTGGGCTTCAAAGTCTTCTTCTTGAAAGAAGAAGACTTGGTCTTCTTCGAAGACCCACCTTTTGAAGCCTTGCCAGGCTTCGATTTGCCACCCACCTGTTTGGCAAAACAGGAAGTAATCGATCAGCACATGAATAGAATTAGAATTCGAATCGAACCGAACTCCCCAGCCTTCAGTCCAACGTGCGCAGACGCAACGCTGGTCTTTAGACCAAGAGAGGAACGGACGAGTGCTTACCTTCTTTGAAGAAGGGCCGGCAAGTGCCAACGAGACGGCATCCTTAACCATCTTCTTGATGGTGTCGGAAGAGAGGGTGGCATCACCCATCTCTGCGTCAACGTTGGCTTTAAGGGCCTTCTTGCCCTGTGATCTAGACTCCTTGGCTAACTCCTGGTTCTCAACCATCATCCAAGCACGGATGCCGATTGGAACCAGGTCAGACCGGAGGTCGTTGTATACCCAAGCTGCCTCGGGATCCAACTCCCAACCGGAGATCTGGATCTCCCCCGGAGTCTGACTCGAAACAAAGATTGGCCTTTCGGCGTAACCTTTGATGACCTCCCAATGAAGTCGGGCAGGTTCAGCCAACACCTCCCAGAGGTGCTGACGAGTCAGCTGCTTCTCCAAGAAGGCAACGTCATTCTTCTTGGCCTCAAGGGCCTGAGCGAAGACGGCCTTCTGTCCAGCCACAGCCTTGGCTTGGATATCGGACAGAGCTAGTGTAATAGTGGGGTTGAAAGTCAGCTCCAGAGTAGGGAGTTGGGGATCAGGGAGATCCCCATTGTCGGATGGGTACTGGCACATCCAGATTTCTCAGGTGTGAATGTCTTGCCTGATGAGGAGATACATCCCCTTGGTGAATGCATTGTCAAATGCACAACGACTCTCCTGCTGCTGGAGCATTAGTTGTTGGTGGTTGCCAATGGTGGCTTTACGCCACCCATTCCACTGAGCAAGAGACTGAGGTGTCCCATAGTGATCGAGGTGTTGCAGCCTCTTGTCATTGATGGCGGCCGCCTCATTGTAGAGCCGGCTATTGCTGAAGAAAATGTAGGCCAAGTAGGTGACCCCATACGTGTATGCATGGTCAGCCCAGCTGACCAGGATTTGATTGTGAAGGAGGACACATAATGCATCTAAAGTGGTGAAGACGGAAGCTGAGGCTTTCAGGATGTCCATTGCCTGAGCCTCAAAGTTCAGGTCCTTGGTGGACAGAGGCACAAAGGATTGGCCCGTAGCTGCCTCATATTCAGTGACAGACTCTTTATAGAGGCCAGGCTGTGCAAAGACATAAGCCAGGTGCTTGTACACCGTGGACTTGGATAGGTGGCTCATGCAGATAGCACATACAAGTGCAAACCCAAAGAGGCTGCACCAGTAAATGCGCATGGCATGGTCCATGGCCAGACCGGTCCATATGTTGGGCGTCCCAGGATGCCTATAGAGAAGAGCATATGAGCCCAGGTAGTCCAAAGCAAAAGGTTGTTTTGGGTCAGGAGGAGTCAGGCTGACAAAGGCCAGCCTCCCACTTTCCTTGCAGCAGTAAATCCGCGAAGGAACAATCATCCGTGGGACTTTCTCCTGCTCTTCCGAACTTGCAAAAAATACTGCAATGGTCTTGTACAGAGCCTCATTGAGTAATTGAGACATTACTCTGTCTCAGGCTGTGGGGTGACAATTTATAGTCACCTGTTTGAATTTGTTGAGCAGGAGGTAGCCCAACTGATGCTGACAAATCAGCATAAACTGGTTGTTTACCAGTGCATGGAGCCTGCAGAGCTCTTGAGAGCTGCAGAGGAACCCACAAGGTGCAACTTGGTACACCTTACTGTTGTGGGGCATATGCATGGCATTTCCCTCTTTGTCGGCCTCGAAGGCCCTGACTGCATGGGCTTCTTGCCCGACAAAAACAGTGTTGGTCACTGGTGACCAGTAAAATTGAGGAAACAACCCCATGCTGAAGAACAAGTTCTGATGCTCAATAGTGTGATCATGATAGATCACAACGCTGAGCGCATCAGAGATGCACCCGGTCTCATCTTTGAGGAGGGCAGCTCCTTGTTTGGCGCTATTTTACATCCAACAGTCCATCTTGGCCCGTTGATTACTGTTGCGCTGCTCATATGCCATACATTGTGCTGCAGTTTTGTGCGGCACCAGGGATTCCATATGAGCCTCTTCAGGCTCCTCATACCATTTGTCATTGGAGGGCAGAGATGGCAGCCTCTCTGGCCCAGCGTTCTCTGAACGTGGGTCCATTGCCTACACGCACTGACAGTATTAGGCAGGAGGGCCTTCTATCAATATGGCAGGTAAGAAGGAGATGTTAGCCCCTAGAGCCCCTTTTGGGGCATCCTTGGGAAAGTGCACATTAACGTATGTGTGCCCTTCCAGGTTCTTACCCTGATGGTTCTTTTGGAGTTGCAAGGCCTTAGCCTCAGTGGGGCGTATACTGATGTCCCAGGAACTCTGCTCCCCAGAGTGCATGGTGGATACCACAGATAATGGTCACAAAGATGCGACTTCAGATGTGCCACTAGCAAGGTGCTGAATTAGCCGGGGGGTGGCTGGAACAGGAACATCTTCATGGAGGAGAATGTCCTGCCCTAGGCTGGCCTCCCAGCTGGGAACAACAATGCTTGACTAAGTAAAGTGGGAGGGTGCATCCTCCACTCCTTGCTGATGCACCCTTTTGCTGGAGTTGGTGTCCCGACTCAGGGGTGTAGTCTGCCGCTTACGAGCAGCTGATAGGGCAAGGAGATCAGTTTTGTGCTGAGCACGCATGTGATCTATGTTGTCCATCATCCAGCTGATGAGGACAACAGCCTCCACATTGCAGAGGAATGTCAACTCTGCAGGTACATCATACCCATTGTCTCCCAGGCATTGGAGAAGAGTAGCCAGGACTAAGTCCTGGTTGAGACTGGGCTCGACAGCCCATGTTTTTCCTTTGTTGCATCAAGGACATGACTCTTCTTCTGAGCTGGGCTCGGGTTGGTGCGGCATCTCCAGCCGCTGTAACAAGGAGAGCCTGGCCAGGCTTTCCGTCGGCACATCAGCTGGAGATTTACTGCTTTGTTCTATATTGAGAGCTTTTGTGCTCTTACCAGCAGTCTTTGCCATCTGGGAGGTTGGTTTTCCTCCCTCAGTGGGCACCTCATACAAGGCACCATACTGGGGCATCATGCCCCAAGCTCCCATCCAAGCCAGGGAATATGGCATCATTACAGGCGCACTACCCCCAGGGTGGTAAACTGGGGAAAAGAATGTGCCCCCATTGGCCTCATTGCCAGTATAGGGGCAAGCTGCCTCCATCCTGATGTCACTTGGGAGCTAAATAGCTCCCCATACTGGGCTTGTTGGGATTGGCCCTCAGCGTGATGTGGCACATAAGTGTCCTGTGCTGTCTGACAAGATGGAAAACTGCCCACGGATGCATTCTAAGGCATAAAGTTGCCCTGCATGAGTTGTTGTGGCAGATAGCCACTGATCACTGGCTGCTGCGGTGGGTAGCCTGCTGCTGGTTGTTGCTGCTGCTGTGGAAAATTCACAGCCTGTTGCAATTGTCTCCACTGAGGCGCATTTTGGGTCAGTGGGGGAGCCATCTGTCCCCCCCTTCAGCTGATGGTAAGACCAATGGCGCAAACTCAAGCTGGTGCTGCTGCTGCTGCTGCTGCTGAACGTCCTGGTCCATGGGCGATGTGTCCATGGTTGAGGAAAGAAAAGGAAAAAAGAAATTTCAAATTTTAGACATGTCTCAGCCACAGTTGCTAACCAACTCAGCCAAGCCGCAATCAGCATTGCCAATCAAATTAAGCGCCGGTGCACTTACCTAACTGATGTGGGCGCTTAATGCCCTTCAACTCCAAATAATGGTCAAGTGCCGCCAGCTTGAAGCAATGGGAGTATGGCTTCCATGTTGTGTTTTTAAGGGACCATCATACCTCAAACTCGAGCATATTCTACTCAGTCCACCAGTGCCCTATGATGCACTCGACAAACCATTCATCATTGTCTCATGCCCCAAAGTCATAGGGGCCCAGGGTTGCCCTGTTAGAAAATAACGCGTTGTCTGATGCGCTATATGGTCACAATAGTGACACATGGAACTTTGGAACAATTTGTCATTCCTGTAATGCCTGAGGCAGCTCCAGCACATAGTTGGAGGTACTTGGCTCTGCGTCTAGCACATGGTACGAGCCTACCCATTTTGGGCATAGTTTAGTAGCCCATCTCTTTAGAAGCCTCAGGTTACGTGTTGACAGATAAACCAATGCTCCTACTAATATCGGCGAGTTCATTTGCCTGTGGTGATTGGCGTTCTTTGTCTGAAAGACTTGTGTCTTGATGATGGTGTCATATGCCGCTGCAATATTTTCCAGGGCCTGCCTGGCAAACTTGACTATGTTCTGGTGGGCTACCATATCCACACAAATTTCATGCAGCATGGAGGGCAAGTACCCTCCATTGAGCTCAAAGAGTGTGTTGATAGGCTTCTACTCGGACTGAGCGCATCAAGGGGTACACTATAGGTCTACGGACATAGGCTTTACTCAAGACCCTAGCGACCCTCTCAGACACAGGAAACCACAGATCTTGGCGCTCAATTATAGGAGCTGGTTATCAGTCTTAACTACCATGATCAGGCCTTCAGCATATACCATTTATTGATCTTGGAGGATTAGGAGATCAGGGACTCTGGGCGCTAGCAAGACGGCGGGGACATGACTTTGACCAAACCCTGATCAGTTCCATAAAGGGGTTAGCATTAGGCACTGCCATTGGACGAGGCACTTTAATCAGAAGTCTAAAGAATCAACAGCGACGGAACAGGATATACTCTAGCCCGACATTCTATTCATCAAAATTTGATATTAGATTTAGCGCTGGCAGCAGAACTCATGGCGTCTGTTGAGGATTTTCCGACTATACCCTGCCAAAGGCCTGGCCAATTGGAATTACACTAAAAAAGTGAGCAGACTCCTACAAAAGTTTAAGTCAGTTTGGAGTTGCCGTGGCCAATGGGCTATAACACCATTAGTCGCCGTTGCCCTATGCATACTGGTCACTGTTGACAGGTCGCTGTTAGCTACAACCACAAGGAGAGGCACTAATTGGTAGCGCTGCTAATGGACTCATTTTAAAAAATATAATAGCGCATAGTATAAAAGATAGCTACTTGGGATGTATATAGCAACGAATCGTAACCTCTTGAGCACCCAAGTTACCCTTAGCGTTCAAATCACGCTAGCTTGCTCAAACTTTGTCACTAAGTTGGGCGCTAGCCTCGTTTATCCCGTCTTTGTCGTTTACGGTGCCACCTACGGGCACGCTACGCTGCGCTATTCGTCTTGTCTTCTATATCTTTGTGTAAACTACAATGCTTACCGTTTGTCAGGTAGCACACAAAGCGCTATCATCTAGCGTGTCGTTTTATCACCTTTGCTCGAGCACACCGGGACTCTGTCGGGACTCCTCATAACTACGCACGCCAAGTGCTGGAGACGGCGTTGTACTGCATATATGTCTAGCACACCCAACCACAGTTGGCGTCATCAGCATACCCTGTCATCTCTGAAATACTCGTGTTAATCACAAACTCAGTGAGTGGACACCAGTCCACCCAGTATCGTTGATCAGGGCAAACAACTGCCCTTAGGATCTGATCTATACTGTGGTTGGCCTGCTCAGTCTGCCCATCCATTTGAGGATGAAATGACATCAACATGAGGAGTCTAGCTCCTAACAGCTTGTGGAGCTCCCTCCACTATTGTGACATGAATTTCAAGTCACGGTCACTCACGATAGTACTAGGCAGCCCATGCAGCCTAACAATCTCCCTGAGGTAGATCCATGACAGCTCCTTAACTGTCAGCATTGTGCGCACCGGTATAAGGTGCACCATGCTTGTCATGCAACATATAACCACCCAGAGGTAGTCAAATCCTCTAGACTCAGGAAAGGGACCTATAAAGTCCATTCCAATGGAGTCCCAAGGCTTTACCAGCACGGGTAGCTGGTGTACAGTGGCTCCTCTGTGCGGCACCAAAGTGCCCTACTAGGGCATGGGCCTGGTCCAGTACCTGCATTACAGTCGCTCATGTATGGAGGAGGCAAACCACTGCCACTCCTTGACAGTTTGCCGTTGTGATCAGTCCATCAGGCTCCTGCCCGAACTAAGGGTGATCATCAGGATTGGTGATAATCTTGGCAAAGAGGGAGTCATGTTCATACTCCTGCACCACTTCCATACAGAAGCCGTTGTTGCTCAGGCTAGGTGGCTGGGATGAAGGCAATTTGCCTTCTAGTATTTCAGGCAAAGTGAAGGGTTGATCAGGGTGCTCAGGTTCTCCAGCTGATGCTGGTTCCATGACTTCATGCTTCTTGAGCAGCTGGGCAGCTAAGTCCCGCTCCTCACGCTGCTCCTTGAGACAAGTATTTTGCCTGCATTTGTCATTTTGCATTGCGCATATGTCCAAGACATGTTCCCTGATCTCCTGGTACCAGTAGAGAGGGAGATCCTCCCCGTCTGGGTCTATGTGACAATCTGCCTGCACGTACTCATGAGGCTCATGAACCTTCCTGACTACATCACTCTCAAAGTAGCGGGACAGGCAGTCTGCCACTTTATTGAGTTCACCTTCAACATAGGTGATATTGAACTGGTATCTCGACATGTAGTCAATCCATCATTGCTAATGCGGCAACAAGTTCATCTGAGTTTTGAAGAACTCAAGTGTCTTGTGATTGGTTATGATGTGGATGGGGTATCCCATCAGCTTATCCTCTCACTTGAGGAGGGCCTCAAGAATAGCTAGGGTCTCTAGCTTGTGCACAGCATAGTTTTGCTGAGCAGTCATGAACTTCTTTGATATGAACCTGGCTGGCCGGCAAGTCTGCCAGCTACTCCCCTGGCCATACATGGCTCCGACGCCTGTCTTAGACGCATTACAAATGAGCCAAATAGGCTCATTCTGTCTAGGGTCGATTAGTTGAATAACCAGAGTCTTTGTACAGATCTGTTTGACCATTTCAAAGCACTGCTGGTGCAGCGGTCTCCAGTTGAATGGTGACCTGTTTTGCGTCATGGCCATAAGTGGCCCAGTATAGGCAGTGACGTCAGGCAAGAAGCTCAATATATAGTTGACAACAACAAATCATTGGATGTCATTGTAGTTTTGTGGCGTGCGCCACTCCCAAATGCGGTCAAGCTTGTCCTGATCAGGGTGGATGCCCCATTCATTGATGACATGCCCTAGGCAGTCTATATTTTGAGCATAAAGCTCACACTTTTTCTATTTCAAGTACAACTTGTACTTGCATAGTCATTCGAATATGACTCTGAGGTGCTGCTCATGCTCCTCCATGGAATCTGAATAGATGAATATATCATCTAAGTAGACATGCATGAAGCATCCTATCACATCTTGAAATATAGAGGTCATTAACCTCTGAAAGTTTGCGGGAGCATTACAGTCCCCAATCTGCATTATGTTGCTTGTAAACATGCCCATAATTGAGGCAAACACGGTCTTGGGTACATCTTTGGTGCAAATGTGCACCTGCTTGTAGGTGTCAGTAAGGTCAATCTTTGAGCGATACTTCACTTGAGCCACGTCTTTCCAGATCACCTCCTGATCTGGTAAAGAAGTTACATCCTTTATGGTATTATCATTGCGCTGACGTGCATCAAGAGCTATTCAAAGGGTTCTGTCCTTCTTCAGGATGCACAATAATGGTGCAGCCTGAGCAGTGGTGCATGGTGACCACCACTGAGCATTCAAATAGCGATTAGTTTTATTATGTAATTGCTCCTGAAGTGTGCGTGGACAGCACAGCAAGTGATGCTTGTATTGCTTGCTCTCATCTATGAGATTAATCTCATGGTTCACTTTCTGCCATGGCAGGAGCTCCTCCTTGGTCCCATTGACCATATCGGCAAATTCTTCTTGCCATTGCTGATGCAATCGAGGTATATCTTCCTCACAAAGGCTTGTCGCCTTCTGTTTCCCCTTCAAACGCACTGGAGGAAGTACCTCCACCATATCTGATGGTGGCCAAGGCTGTGGTGCATATTGCTTGCAAATTGCAAGCATCTGAGTAACACTGCCATTGAGTATATGCAGTCTCAGCAGAAAATCCACTACCGCTGCCTTACAAGCCATGAGGCTTGTTCCTTCATGTACAAGTAAATACACTACAGACACTTTGTCCGATGCTGGCTAGCAATATGCTGGTATGACAGTTGTCCATTGCTGGTGTGTATTTTGCACACACATGGCTACCACCAGTTTGTTCCACTTCTGTGGCATTCGAGGATCGTATGCCCAGTCGTACTCAGGAAGGGAAGCTGGTTGCTCCCATAAGGACTATGTGTCTTCACAAAATGAGGCTTCCACCTCTTGGTTGCTGTCTCTCAAGTCATCTAACTTGACTTGAGAGGACGTAGGTGGACATACATCTACTGAGTCCTCAGGCTTTTTTGCCTGTTGCTATTGTCTATCTGGAGGCTTCATGCCTCAAACATCAGGAGCGAGTATTCACTCATCTCTCATCTTGGAGGCTTGATATTCCTCCTCGCTCATCATCACCATGTTGTGGTCTGAGCTCAGCTCAGGCATAGCCTGCACTTCCTCATCCACATCCTCCACTGCCAGCACTTTGCACTGGCCAAGTCATGGAGAATCCTTGCGCTTCTCTATAGTGTGGTAACGTTGCAGACAATTATAGTGTTGTCTGCTGTAGCCCATTCAGCTGGAATCACTTTTCCATTCACTAGCACCCAATAGTGCTCAAAGTCTAACATGACTTTGTTACGCTGCATGAATGGCATTCCTAGTATCATATCATAGTGATCAAAGTTCGCTACATCCATATATTCCTGGCTATGTGAGCCTGGTGTCTGGACAGTTACATTTGTCCCATATTGCACCATAGCATGGCTTCCTACGGTGCCTAGCTGCAATGCCAATGGCATATTTAAGTCCTGTATGGAAATTCCGTATATATGGGCAAACTGGGGCGTTATACTCAAAATAGTACTCCCAGAATCCCATAAAGTCCAGGCTTTGTGGCCATTTACATCCACATATGAGATCAGACACTCCTTGTCTGCCCGCTTCAATGTAGGGTGCTGCAATATGCCCTCTGCTTGATGAAGAGTTACCTTCTTCATCCAAACAATGTTATTTTTGACATAATTGTTTGAGGATGGCCAATTCATCATTGCCGCTAGGCACTCAGAGTCGCTGTCACAACTGTAGTACTCATTGTTGTAGACGTTGTTGTATACATCAACTGTGATGTACTCCTTCCCCTCCAGGACTACACTCTTGGGCTTGGCACCCGATGCCTCTTCTGGGGGCTCTTGGTTGTTTGTGGGGTGCTCAGCCTCAGACTCAGCAGATATGTCTCCATCACTCCCACTCATGGCTGCAGTATGTGCAGCTTAAAGATGGATGTGGGGTGTATATCCCTTTCTCAGGGCTCCCATCTTTGCAGGGCAATTGGTAGCATAGTAGCCTGGCTAGCCACATGCGAAACAGGTCCCCATCTGACCAGGTGGGTTGACCAGCTTGAATTCCAGCCTTGGTTTAGGATGTTCTCCATCTGGTGTCCGCTCCGATTGTAGGTGGCTTTGCCCCCAATTCACCGCAGGGGTTCTGCATACCACAAATTATGTGTTGTGGTCACAATCCAAGTCGGCCTTCTTGGCCAAGAAGGTCCCCACATGCTGACCCTATGAGGATGCCCCAGCAGGCGGTAGTTGCCTGCTTCCCCCTTTGTAGCCACTATGATGCTCATAGTGGTTAGCAGTCTTAAGGGACTGCTCATACCTGATGGCATACGCTACAAACTCTTTCACATCATTGACCTCTGGGGACAGCCTGTCCTCATGTATCAAATAGCAGCACATGTCTACTGGAATACCATCCAAGAATGTTTCAAGCATCGTATACCCATCCAGGTATACTGCTATGTTCTGGGCATGGTCATTAAAGGTATTGTAGAATCCTTGTACTTCCAACTTCTTAGTGTACTTGGCAGACTGGAAGTCCTGCCTTGCATCCTGTAGCGTCAAGGGGTGCACGAATTGATTATACAGTCCTGTAAGAACTCCTTTGAATGTCCACTCATACTAGACCCAGTTGACATGCAATACTGCTTGTTGAAACCACCCCATGGCCTCTCCAGCCAAGAACTGTCAGAGGACTCCTCATTTCTTCCTTTTCTCACTCCTTATCTCTTCACTCTCCTTCCATTCATTCTCTTATTTCTTCTGACATTATTTCATTTCACTGTTTCTATTCTTTCAACACTATCTGTTAGTACTACTCTCAGCCCTTGAGATGCTCTGGTTCTTTAGCCACCATTCAGACAAGTGTGGGCCCACTCAGCACTGCTTCCAGACCACTTATATAAGCCAGAGTTTGCCAGAGTTTGCCCCTTATTTGTACAAGTATTTGTGTAGGCAATTTTCGAGTTTTTAAGGTTTTGTTGTACTGTACAGTTGTTTCCCATGCTTCAGAGGCCCCAGAAGCATCCAACCTGGCATAGGGAATCCCTAGACTTGTTCTCTTTGGATCTCCCTCTGCCAGGTAAGTAGCTACCTTGATATTGTCAGTATATATTCTAATACACTTTGGATCTCCCTCTGCCAGCTGTGTGACTGAGCCACAGCCTCTAGAGGTCGCCCTTACAAGAACTCAGGCAGAACAAAGATTCATTCTTGTTCCATACGGTCATCTCTGTATAAGCACATGGCAAGGTGGGTACATACATCCATCACCCAGTCCTCCAAGTCACTGAACTTGGACATGCCTGTATAGGTGCAAATGTGCCTACTATCTGCTTTACGCAGCTTCACCCCATCTAGTAACCATAAGGTTACCCCCAGGACATCATTGACTACTCAATGCAGGCGATTGTGCATGGCTTCACAATGCATCCAGATGGCCTCCCACTGGCCTGGAGATCTAGTCACTAAATCAGCGGCTTGGAGAAGAGACTTCTCTTGTCCACTCTGCGGCGGACATCCCAAGCCTCCTTGATTGTGGGCATAATTGCTCTTGTCTCAGAGAGTTGACCTAGGGCATTTGTTTTGGCCGTTACCAGGGGCATCATGTCTGGTAGCACCATCTTGATTGAGGAAGTCTCCTCAATCATGATCGTTGCACCACCCTGGTTCTGAAGAAGCTTGATTCTCCTGGCCCTGCATTATGAATTGACAATGCATCTTGTCAATGGGCTTAGTGCCCTCAAATATGATGCCTTGATCGTCAATAAGGGACTGTTCCTTAGTCCTGAGGTTGCTATTGCGCATATATTGATATGTGACTCTGTTGCTCAGCATGTCTGCCATTGGCACACGTAGCATCACAGATGCCTTGCTCTCAACCTTAAACACGGTACTCTTGTATCCATCTGGCCTGACATCTCTGTCTTAAGGTCTTGGTTATGCATGTGTGGGGGCTCCTCATGCCATCCTTGTCCTGCTGGAGTATAGAAGGTACTCACCAGGTTTACGTTGGGCACTTCCTGTGCCCATGCTAGTGCTTCCACTAGCTCGACTCCAACGTCTTGATTACGATGTGCCAAGCATTTCTTGGACATGTGGCTCCAGGAGGTTGACACCCCCAATTGCCTTATGGCCTTCTGCTGCAAATACATTTGCAGTTCTATAGTGAGAACTCTCACCATCAAATCAGTATATTTAGTACTGAATACATTGGGTACTTCATGCCCTTGTTGCCTAAGTGCTACTATATGCACTGAAGCATAGCGCTCGAGTCATGCCTGGGTAGTGTATTTCATCACCTCTGAGTGTAGATCTCAGAACACCTGCAAGTGCACGGTGTACACAGTTTTCAACCGCTGCTCCTCTGCTCTGGCATCGTCGTCGCTAGACGACTAAATTGCCTCCTCCAAGAGCTCTGCAACCTCCAGAACTTTCTCCACTGCTAGTGTGCACAGGAAGCAATCTTCTGTGTGGGCTACTTCAGAAATCGCAGCCTCCTCCGGTACCTCCTCTATGCAGGCTTCCACTATCCTAGTGGGCATTGAGCCCACCGCAGCCTGCCTGACTCCACTACTTCGGCTGGGGAGCATAGGTCCCCCAGCCCATACCAATGACTCAGTGTGGTGGGCATTGAGCCTGCTGCGGCCTGCCTGGCCCCACTACTCTGGCTTGGAAGAATAGGTCTCCTATTCTGTACTGATGACTCGGTGTCTTCTGAGGTGCCTTGGGCATCTGTTGACTGCCGACCTTCATCAGGGGGCCCTTTGAAAGCTAGCCAGCTGGACCATCACAGTCCTCCTGGCAGCTGCGTAACTGGGAGAGTTAATCCCCCTGGCATCTTGTCCTGCAGCTATGGCTGGCCATCCTGTTGTGAGCTCTCAGCTCTCTGGGCCTCGCTCTCATTCCTAGGCAGGTTGGTGCTCCAATCTCTGTCTCAAGCCTTGGGTCTTGACTGACCCACATTGGATGCTGGCGCATCCTGCATGTCTGCTGGGTCTCCCCATATGTCATGGGCATT
>QGOA01005298.1:0-10245 GCA_003313075.1 Termitomyces sp. MG16
TGGTACGGCACAAAGCGGGCTCCCGTACAACGTATGACACGTACCGTTGTGATGCCCTACCCTGGCTGGAAGCCCAAGCATATATGTACCGCAAGGCTAATCAAGGATCAGCTGCCTCGACCCCAGAGGGGGCAAACTTGATTCTGAGTATACCTTCGGTGGCAAAGCCAGAGTTGTCTCCCCACCTGGAAGAGGCGATGAGCAATATATATGCGCCCCAGCAAGCAGGAGAGTCTGACGAGCAGTTTGCTGCAAGGTTCGCAGCAGCACAGAGACAAAATGTATTCAGAGGTCAACTAAGGAGACCTCTGTCGACGGCTGAATCAGTGTCTACCATACCTGTGGTAGATAGCAACCTACCTGAAATGGGGGGGACAAGGCACCCTCACCCAAAACAGAAATCAGTGGAGAATACTCCACTGACGAATCAAGTGCTGTTGGCTGATAAGTTTGCGGAGAGGGTAGCTTATCAGCGCATGCGGAACCAAGACCTGAAGCACCAGGGACATTCCTGGATAGATGACCAGGGGATTTTATTCGATGGGATAACGCCCATTGACAAGATGAGAAGGCAATATGTCCAACGGACACGTCAGCCTGACACTAGGAGGGGGGACCCGCCCATGGCGGATCCGAGCTGAGTCCCTGAAAGACAGGTGACAGAAGGGCTAGGGGGACAGGAGAGCCCACTGCATTGGAATGATGCAGGGAAAGTGCACTATACAGGTCACCGACCAGTGTGTGCATTCTCAGTAGTACCTCCAGCAGAAGGTAGGAATAAAACGCCTGGGATAACTGAGGCGACAAAGGTGTATACTGAGAATATGCACCAACGCCTCAGTAGCATAATTGACGATGCGGTAGGCATAGCATTGTGCCTTCCCAAAGGTATCAAACCGCGTAAGGCGGAGTCGAAACATATCCAACCGTACAGAGGGGAGTCCAAGTTTAGTGACTTGGAAAACTGGATGATGGATGTGTGTAACCATCTGGCAGCATGCCAGTATGGAGGGGATCATCTGGATCGAGAACGTGTATTTGTTCTCCCGGAGTTCCTAGACGGACTGGCCAAGGCCTGGTTTCGACATCATGTCTTGCACTATAATCGTGCACGACAGCAATGGACGTTCAAGGATGTAATCCTTGAATTGTATAACCGGTTCATAAGTGCATCTACCATGCAGGATGCTCGGGAGGCGTTCATTGCAACGTCCTACACCGAACAATTGGGTGTTCAAGGTTTCTATGACACCTTGATAGACCACACACAGAATATGTCTATTTACCCAGACAACTGGGTAATGATTGATATCTTCCTGCGTGGGATACCCGATGCAATGAGAGAGTCTCTCATTTGTGATGACGGGCTATCACCCAAAGTGAATACCGTTGAGGAGTTTGTAGCGCATGCATTGCACTATGAGCAAGCCCACAAAATTGCACGACACTTTGGGCTACATAGCTCAAAGGTTTGTTTAGTGAACAAGGCCGAGCCTCAGAAGGTAGGCACCTTCTGGGCCCATCGAAAAGAAATGGTGGGCAATACGAACCCGAGGTTCGTGATAAGAGCAGTACCTCAGCAGGAGCGACGCTTCCCTAGCGACCGGCCTGGGGACCGTAGGGATGCACCAGCACAGGACGTTCAGAGGGGTCCGCGCCGAGAGGGTGCTCAGCCGCACCAGACTGCTGGTGAGGCTAAAGTGCCGACACCGACTAGGCCACTGAAGTTTGAAGCAGCTTGCCCGTTCATGGCGAATAAGTGCTTCAAATGTGGCCAGCCTGGGCATTTCGCGAATGCATGTCCAGTGGGTGGTGGACGGCCTATGGTTAAGCCATGTGCATATGTACGGGCAGCACACACTGCTATCCCAGATGCTGAAGGGATAGACTCAGGAAATGAACCTGATGTGGAAGACGAAGAGGTGGAGAACCTCAGTCCTGATGCACTAGAGGATGAAAACACCTCTGTGGTAGAGAAGTTGTCGGATGACGAATACGTTGAGGTTGACGTATATGACAACAACTATTATGCCCGGGAGTCAGACTCAGAATTCATGGGAGCTCTGACAGACTACCTGGCCAGCGCACTAGACCAACCAGTTGGAGCAGCCAATGTGAAGGTGTATAAAGTACACCTTCGCAAGGCTCCGGAGAAGCTGGTACGGCCGGTGTTGAAGCGCAAAGACAAGGAGTGTCTGGCATCGTACGTTGAAGTGAATGGCCACAAGGCATGGACATTGTGGGATTCAGGTAGTACGACTACTGGGGTGACACCTCAGTTTTGCCAAGTGCATGATATTTCTGTGAGTGAATTGAAGGAGCCATTACTCCTTCAATTGGGTACTGTGGGCAGCCGAGCTGCAGTACAGTTTGGTATGCAGGCGAGTATCACCTGTGCAAAATCAAGGACGAAAGAGTACCTTGATATGGCAAATTTTGATCGTTACGACATGATTATAGGCATGCCGTATATGAGGAAGCACAAGGTTGTGCTTGACTTCGCGAAGAATGAGATAGTGGTGGATGGCACCACCATTCCTGCAGTGCGAGTGACCATAGATAATGGTGATGGACGTCTCCATCGACACCGCGCCATGGAGAAGAAGGTGCTAGTCAGGCGACATTGACTAGGCGGAGGCAAGAAACTGCCTACGGTGGAGGATGGAGAGGATGAGGAGCAAGCTCATGCGAGCTTGCCAACAGATAGTCCTGCTGTGTTGATGCTGGAGAGCGAAGCTGTAGAGTACGAACATACTCTGAAGAGGGGGGAGAGCCCCAAGATGGAGTGTGAAAAGCAGGGTAAGCCTGAGGACAAGTGGCCTCAGCACACGGCAAGCACAGAGTGCCAGCCGACGTCGTCGCGAGTAAAGGTCGAGGACTTAGTAACGGGTGACGAACAAGGACTGATGGAGGATGAGGCATCCTCCACACATACGAATCGGTCAATCTGGGATCTACCGGTACCTCACCCCACATTTGAATGGGCGTTTGATCCATGGATGCCTGCTGAGTGGAATGAGCTAGTGGCATCAATGTATGCGTGGAATGGACCACGATGGACGCCGAAGGAGGAGTCATATCATCAGGCTAGTGATGACAAGATATTGCCACCGAGTGAGGTATTCTTCGACGGACTGTCTGTGACGTCGTGGAGAAGCAAAAAGGAAGTGCCTGTGTGACTGCACATGCCGGATGACAGTGAGCTGAGGATTACTGCCCTCAGAGAGAAGTATGGCTGCCCAGCCGTACAAGCAAAGCTGTTCGGGCATCCACGGAAGGATGTGGACCGGAAGGGCAAAGGTAAAACCAGTGGTTTTACGAAGGAGGACATTCCGGACCTACGCTCGCAGTGGCAGCAGGAATTTGGGGATATTCTGAATGGAACCAAGGAGGAGTTACCTCCTTGGCATGAGGTCAATCATGAAATCAACCTTATTGATGAGAATAAGGTGTATAAATATCATTTGCCGCGATGTCCAATGGCGCTACAGCAGCAGCTCCGAGACAAGACCAATCGGTACCTGAGAGCCCACTGGTGGGAGGCCCAACCGGCCTCCCAAGCTGCTCCGCTATTGTGCATTCTGAAGAAAGATGGTACCTTGAAAACGGCGTTGGATGCTCGCCAATGCAACAACAACACCGTAAAGGACGTGACGCCACTTCTGGATCAGGAAGTGATTTGAGAGGATGTGGCAAGAGCAAAGTTCAGGTCAAAAATTGACCTGACGGATGCTTATGAGCAAGTGAGAATTCGCTTGTTGGATATCCCGAAGACAGTGTTCTCATCGATCACGGGAACATATATGAGCAACATCATGCAGATAGGAGATTGTAATGCTCCTGCAACGTTTCAGAGGTTGATGACCTCCATCTTCCGGGATGTTATCAGGAGGTTCATCCATATATACTTGGATGACATATTCATATACTCCGATTCAATCAAAGAACACAAAGAGCATCTTTGTGTTATTTTCGAGCAACTGAGGTTTAATCTGCTGTACCTCAAGTGGAAGAAATGTGAACTATATGCCGAGACAGTAGATTGCCTCGGACACAAGATTGACAGTCAGGGTATTCACCCTGACCAGGACAAAATCGATCGCATATGTGAATGGCGTGTGCCTCATAACTATAACGATGTGCAAAGATTTGTGGGACTAGTGAACTATATCAGCAACTGTCTGCCTGATATTACAGCATATACTGGACCTTTGATGTCCATCACACAGAACGGAGCTCCATTCATATGGAGGCCTATACACCAACGCTGTTTTGAGATGATCAAGAGGATCTGCTCAAAGACGCCAGTCATTCGTCCCATAGATCCCAGACGTGATGAGCCGATTTGGCTCATCTGTGATGCCTCAAAGACCGGAGTAGGTGCAATGTATGGCCAGGGAAGTTCCTGGCAGAATTGTTGACCAGCTGGGTTCATGTCGAGGAAGTTCACCTCAGCCCAACAGAATTATGCGGTCCATGAGCTCGAAACGTTGGCGATACTTGAGGCACTCCTCAAGTGGGAAGACAAATTGATGGGATATAAGATCCACATCATTACGGACCATAAAGCACTTGAGTTCTTCAAAACTCAAGCAACGTTGTCCCCCCGGCAACGCCAGTGGATTGATTATATGTCTCGCTACAACTTTGACATCACATATGTCAAAGGCGAACTGAACAAGGTAGCCGACTGTCTCTCGAGGTATTTCGAGAGTGATAGAGTTGGTGAACACCATGATACGCATGATTATATCAATGCGGATATTCGTATTGATCCACAGGGCGATGATCTTCCGTACCATCGCTACAGAGAGGTGAAGGAGCATGTGGTCGAGCTTCGTGCTATGCAAGCAACAGAGCTGCAACATAGCCGATGACTGCAGGAGCGGCAAGAGGGGCGAGACATAGAAGCTGAGCAATTAGAGCAGGCTCAGCCAAAGGAAGCGACAATGCCATGCCAGGGCGAGACTGGGAGCAGTCGTGGACCGTATGGCCATGACATTACGCTCGCTGATGCGCTATCGCCTACAGGAGAGTATCATAACCCTTCTGTCCCTCAAACCAATGAGTACCTACAGAAGGTACTGAGGGGCTATAGCTGCGATGCGTTCTACACAGAGATACGGCAGAACGCAAACTCCCACCCACGCTTCAGCGTGGATGAGAAAGGACTGGTCCAGATAACGAATGTTCGAGGGCACGACGTGGTGTGCTTACCACGTGACCAAACATTAATCATGCAGGTCGTCACTCAAGCGCATGAGGTTGTTGGTCACTTTGGGACCAACAAAACACTGGAATACCTGAGGCAATGGTACTGGTGGCCTCAGATGCAGAAAGAAGTGATGCAGTTCTGCCAGACCTGCAAGGTCTGCCAGCGGTCAAAGACCAGCAATAAGAAGCCAGCAGGGAAGTTGCACTTCTTGCCCATCCCGACAAAGCTGTGGGACTCCATTGGAATGGACTTTGTTGGTCCGTTCCCTGAGTCCAAAGGCTACAACTACCTTTGGGTGGTTATTTGCTGAATGACCAGTATGGTGCACTTGATACTGGTGCACACAACCATTACTGCATCCGCATTATCCTGGATCTACTTGAAGGAGATTGTAAGGCTACATGGCCTTCCAAGTTCGATCGTGAGCGATCAAGATGCAAAGTTTACGTCTCACTGGTGGCAAGAACTTCACAAGCTCTTGGGGGCTAAGTTGCTCATGTCCACATTGTTTCATCCGCAGACAGATGGACAGACAGAGCGAGTGAATTGAAGTGTTGCCCAGATCTTTTGTACGGTGGTCCGACCAGACCAACGCGACTGGGTAGATAGGATACCGCTAACTGAGTTTGCAATCAACACAAGTGTGTCAGAGACCACGAAGTATGCACTGTTTGAGCTCAATGGAGGGTACATGCCCTCCATGCTGCGCGAACTAAGGACGGACAGAGTCGTTCACAAGGGGGTGAAGGACTTTGCACAGCAAGCATTGGAGAATCTAGCCAATGCATATGACACTATCATTGCCATGCATGTTATACAGGCACGCCATGCAAATGATAGGTGGAGTGAGGAACCAGAGCTAACGCCTGGGACGTTAGTATATCTGTCGACAGAAAACTTGAATCTTCCGAAAGGAAGGGCGAGGAAGTTGTGTCCAAAATTCATTGGACCATACAAAGTCTTGGTTGTGGAACCAAGCACATCGAACTATGTTCTGGAGCTGCTTGCAGCTCTGCAAGCACGTCGGATTGTGCCTAAGTTTCATGTATTGTTACTTAGACGATATAATGCAAGCAATGATGCTATGTTCCCTAATCGGGTGACGTCCGAGCCATATGATTTTGGTGCCAGTGACGAACAGGAATGGTTCGTTGAGGACATCCTGGGCCATCGGTGGCAGGGAGGAACGCACCTCGAATTCGAGGTACGATGGAGTGCGGGTGATACGACATGGGAGTCGTATCACACATGTGCCAAGTTGGCAGCGTTGGATCAGTACTTAGAACTGCAGGGTGTGAAGCGCCCAAATCAGCTTGCTAAGCGCTCACGTGCTTAGATTGATGGCAGTGATAAGATGTAGGCTGGATCAGTCGGAGCTCAGATCAACTGAGTGTTTGATCCGGATCGAATGACGGTTGTTCTGGATAGATAAGATGGAGATTGATCTATCTGATGAGATAATGCGGATTGTGATGCGGAGTTGGCGTTTGGATCAGGTTATGTAACCTGATGATGGGGAATTTAGTGTGTTTTTTCCCACCGACACGTCGACATTTTCGTATTACCATGTTGTACCCTTATCAGCGTACGACCAGTGAGCAGCAGCCTCAGAATCCACAGGGTTCTGGAGGAGGGGGGGATTGCCCCCAGCAAAACGTTCAGCAGCCTGTAACAACGCCGACTGTGGCATCATATCCAGTGGTGTCCCAGTTTGGGCAGAACCCAGCCCAATTTGGACAACCTCTGCAGTTTTATCCGCTGTTTTTCCAGATGCCATACTTCCCAGGACCAGCTGGTCCTGAACAGCAGATGGGAGGACAGGTTATGTGGGGTATGCCAATGCCAATGCAGCAGACACAGACCCAGAGTGCAAGTACACTCCTTTTGGATGAGAAAGCACTAACTGCGCCACAGGTAGCACCCATGGATGTGGACGACAATGCGGGGTGTCAACAGCAAGGAAAGAGCGAGGTGGTGCAACCTTGACAACAACAAGAGAGGACGCCACCCCTGTGAGAGACGTATAGAAGAGACCGGAGGCGATCGCCTCCAAGGAGTACTGGGGCATGAGTAGGCAGGCCCCGGGATGTAGTAGGGCGCAGACGGGATGAACTGTCAGCGAGGACACAGACTTGAGGTCAACCCTGACCTCAAACACCGCCCCAACGAGCATCTCCGTCACCTCGTCATGCACCATCTCCGTGGCGCTTATCGTACGCAGAGAAAGGGAAAGGAAAGGAGATTGGGACGCCATTGGAGGTGTTGGACCCTCAGGCAGAGGCAGTCTGGAGATGCCTCATATCTGCCGGCCAGCGAGTGCCACCGGAGTCCGCATTTTTGGTGGACCCGGTGGCTCAGGTGGTGATTATGGGTCTGCTTGATGAGATCGTTATGCTGCAACAGCGTAACAACAATACGATTAAAACTTTTATGAACGCTATGAAGAAGCATCTGTCGTCATTGGAGGAGCAACCTGAGGCAAAACGCCTCAGAGCACGTGATGCAGGACTGGAAGTTGGGGTGCGGGAATCTGGAGAACTCACTCCAAGTCCGGCCGAGCTACATGACAAGCTCGTGGAAGTTGACAATAGTTTACAAGGACTGTCCTCGTCAACACATGCGCCTTCCCAGCAGTCAGGGGCAAAGTGGCAGGATGAGGTGGTCCTGTCGGAAGTGGAGTTTGGAGCAGATGTCCCACGAGGAGCAGACAGAGTAGTGATGCGGTTTGGAGCAGTGGTGCAGTTTGAGGCACCACTGAGGGCGTATGCATCCACGGTCCCCATAAAGGACACAAGGACAGATACCGAGGTCGAAGAGCGACTCCTAACGTTGGCTGCGCTCGGTCTGAATGAACCGAGCAATGGGAGTGATTATGGAGAGTCATCAGACGAGACCCCCTTGGAAGGAGAAACCCCTGCTAAACACCGAGTGCATTTAGACAAGAAACGCAAAAAGGAGGCTTGGAGGAAGCACGAGGCCGCCCGGCAGGCAAAGGTTGATAAAGACTGGGAGGAGCAGGCCACAGGCCGTATTCCTGATGGCCTTGGTGTGTTTGTCAGTGGGACGTCGGTGGAGCGGTCCAACTGGTTCTACGGCGGGGCACTTGACCACCATTTTTACTACTCCTGGCTCACCAATACGGTATTTGTGAGCGATGAAGCCTTGGCCACGAAGACGCACCAGGAAGAGAAGGGAGAGAGGTATTACCATACCTTGAAGGAGTTGAACCGTGTGGTACCAAGGGGATTCCCAATGAATCCCCAGCAGTTGCGAAAGCTCTATGAGCTTTTGCAGAACAAATTCACATCACTGTCTCTATGCACTGAGGCCTACTATCTGTTGCGCGAGTTTCAGCGCATCAGTATTAATTACTACATGACAGTGAGGGATAGGACAATGACTCTGGTGTGCTCACCAGAGTACGAGCACATTTCGCCCCCTCTAGATCTTTCCTCCCATCACATGAACATCGTGGTCATGCCGACCCCAGACGGGTACCTGCAATGGAAGGACCGAGCTGGAAGACCGTTTTTTACGCTTTCCGGGTTTGATTCCAAAGGTGTACGTTTCACCTTTGATCTGGACAAGCTGGCGCAGAACGTTCTCTACTTCTGTCGACCAGGGATGATGAATTCTGTGTATGGCATCGCAGTGGATCGAGCATATTGCATTCACTGGCGTACTCTCCTGGGCCATGCCCTGACACGTGGACTGTCCCCTTTGGGAAGAGCTTGGGGACGCTTTGCAAGGCTGTTGGCCTTGATTATCACGCGTCCTGAGCTGTATTGTGAGGCGGTCGCTGATTACAATGCTGCCAACCCTAGCACCCCCTTCATACCCATGAGCTGGACTGACGTCCAGTTCCGACCTCCATACTTCAACACGGCTAATGCCGTCAACATCACCGATGCTGACGTGCTCTGGGCTATGATAGCCAACCACGTACCTCTCGAGTAGGTAGATCACACCTATACCTTCAGCGTGGTCTACCTCAAAAATCAGTTTCTAGCGGCCACAGCATCCATTGATCAGTTCCGCAAGGTCAACGATGAATGTCATCGTTGACTGGACATCTATGGAGAGCCCCCGGCCATCATGTGGTGGGACAATTGGCGACTGCCCACAGACGATGATATGATTCGTCTCCACGCACTACTCACCCGTGAATCCGATCAAGGTCATGAGTACCTTGAAAGTGGACTATATTATCCAGTGGGGATGAACCCCAACCATCGAGACTTATGGCAACGCCACTCTCGACACGGGCCATATCCCCCCTCTCCATCTCACCCTTCAACATCAGTTCAGGCTCCTACAGCCTCAACATTGTCGGGCCCCGTCGCCTCATCATCCTTGGTTAACACTGACAATGAGATGAGGATCGATATAGTCCGCGAGTTGTTGTGTCCGCCATCTGCGTAATTATCGTAGGCGGTGTAGACGTGGGGTGGACTACCTGATGGATCGAATATGAAGCCGAAGGAGCCGGAAGTGGAGGGTAAGAGTTGAGGTCGAATTTGATAGGAAAGTGGATATATGCAGCGGAGACGTGAAGTAACGCACGTCGTGATGCGACAAAAGTTTGTAGGCCAGAGATTGGCAAACACCAGTAGGGTTCAAGAGAGACAAGCGTAGCCTAGTACTAGACAGATGCCAGCAAAGAGAGTGTAGCAGCGACAGTACAGTAGTTGAGAATACAAGACTCTAGAAGACTGCAAGGATAGAGAAGCCGAGAAGATTGATCAAGCCGAGAAGCGAGCCACAGCAGACAAGGATCAGGTCGAAGCGGAAGATCAAGATTCCGAGTTGCCGAGAACAGTGCCGAGACAAAGAGGAACCAGAGCCAAGCCAGGCAGAACCAGAGCCGAATCAGAGGAGAGAAGTCACCAAGAAGCTGAGGAGAACCGAGCACGCTGCCAAAGATGGCGAACATGCAATGCCTGACGTTGGATCAGACGTTGACAAAGCCAGAAGTATACCAGTCAGAAAGAGACACCAAGAGCAGACCAGACGATGACGAGACAGAGATA